>OZ014521.1:519139973-519394973 GCA_963966055.1 Lathyrus aphaca
TGATCATCCTTCACCTCTTGATGATCGTCCTTCATCATGCTTATCCGATGGTCTTCCCCATCGTCGACCTTTTCTATCCGACATTCGTCCTATGTCGTGATAAAGAGCAGTCGTCCCATGCTAGGTGATCGTCCTTCACCTTTGATGATCGTCCCTCATCATTTATTTCATTTATTCTTTGAACCGATGGCCGTCCCCACCGTTGTTTACTTCACTTTCCAAAGTTTGATGGTCGTCCCCATCATTGCCTTTACTTTAATCCCCAAAGAATCGTGTTTCTTTACTTGATGGCCACCCCCATCATGATCTCTTTATTTTCCCCAACTTGTCGGTCGTCCCCGTCATTGCTTTACTTACCAATTTATCCCCAGCAATCGTCCTCTGCTCGATGGTCGTCCTCCATCTCTTTCATTTGATAAATCATACTATACTATCTTTTGCAATTTATATCCCTTTTCTTCTTCTATCCAGCGAGTGCAAATTTTGGACTGTCTTTGGTATTCAATCACAAGTTATCTTGTTTGTCTGATAAGCCAGGCGCTTACATCCTGCACAGCTAACTCATGTTTGAATAGGGGCAGCTGTAAACACCCCAAACTTGCCCTAACTCATATCACACCATGGCTTGTGATCTTTCATTTTTGCATAAGCATAAGCATACCACCTCATATTTGTTTCATCTGCATAATTCAAATCCATCTACATCTAGGGTTTATGATCTGAGCAATCCAAGAATCCATCTAAGCCATCCCAAAGACATCAAAGCTTTCCAAGAGGGTCCATGTGTGTTCTATCATCATTTTATGTCTTCAAAGTTCATGGAAGTCAAGAGATCACAAGAACTTGCAAGGCATGGAAGTAGAGCTAGGGTTTTCACTACACAGATGACCAAAATTAGGGTTTTGGTTTCAGAGGCCTTAACTCCAAATTTTTTGGCCATTCTTGTTTCTAATGTTCTTAAGATGTTATAAGGATCATGTGTACCAAGTTTGATGAATAAACTCATTGTGGAAGTCATCTGTTCACTAGGTAACTTCTTGTGCAAGTTAAGTCAAAATCAGGGCATCTGAGGCCCCCAACAATGGAACCAAAGGGGTATTTTCATCAAATCGAAGTTATATGATCTTTATTTGATCTTAGAAGAGGTTGGAAGTTTACAAGATTGAAGAATTTTGAGCCATTTGCAAACTTGCCAAAAATGGAAATGACTTGAAATGCAAACTTTCCATTTTGGGAAAGTTTTTCAACCTACTCTTTCTCAGCCAAAAATACTTCAAATGAAAAATTCTTGGTCATGAAAGTTGTAGATTGGGTCTTTCCCTTTTCAAAAAGTGCAAGAACATGTCTTGATTCATCCTAGAACTCAAGATATGGCCTTTCAAAGTTGGCAAAAATCCTAAAATTTCAAGTTTCATGTCAAAGAGGGATTTTGCAAATTGGCATATTCAAGCATTCTAATGACTTCAAATGGACACAAACACCTCACAACGTGTCAAACAAACCTCAAAGGATCAGAATTGTGCATTGAACTTAGGGTTTCCTCATCCAAGCCATCCAGCACATATAAACCAATCCCATGGTCATCCTTGAACCCATTTGAGGCCAGACACCCCATGAAATCTCCTCTGACCCGTGCCCATACCTCAAAGTACAAGATCTTAACTTTTTGCAAAAACTCCCATACCAATCAGCCTGTGCCACAACAACTCTCTGGCCAATCAACATTGTTTATGTGGACAATATGCAACTCATAACACACAACATGGAGGCTTGTATCCATACACACACTCAGAATAAAAAAAACCCTCAAGAAACCTTCCCTTCATCGAATTTCATAACAGAGCCAACAAAAATCACAAACTCTTCCACCAATCAACTCAGCAACACCCCAGGATCATTTCCCACCCATCACCATAGCCTGAAACATCGCCAAACTCAAACACGATTTATGCAACCTCAGAACTGAAGCTCACAAAGGAGGCCAAATAAACTCATTCCAATCATCACAGTAGGCTTAGAGGGATCAAAGGAGTTGGTTTGCACAAAAGAAAGGGTCAGAAAGCTCAAGAATACAAAGCTTCAACTCAGGTAGCTTCATGAACGTTTTTTTCCAGAACTTCTCTTTTAAGTTTCTAAATGATTCCTCATGCTTCATCTCATTTCATCTCATTTCATTTCTTTATGATTTGTACTTATTGCATTCATGCTAACATTTTCAGGTGGTAAGTTACTTTGAGAAGTGGATTTTCCTTCACTTCTCACTTCTCTTTACCTCTTTCATTTGCATTTTGTTAGTCCTTTAAGTGAACTTGTTCATTTTTGTTCCATCTCTCTCACTTTCTTTCTTTAAGTTACTTATCTTATTCTTTGAAGTAAGTAACTTACTCTTCTGCTTCCTCCTCCTTTCATCTGCTTCTTCCATTGGTGGCTTCCTTGAAGATCTTTCTTATGCCTTACAAACCATAGGAACATCCATGCATGATAATAATTAGGGTTGTGATTAGTTCCCCTTAGTTTTTACCTTTGAGTCTCCTTGAGTCTCTCTTCTCATCTTAATAATCAGAGACTAAACTCTTAAAGTTTTAGGACTTTGGAATTAGGGTTATGCCTGCATCCTTCTCTTAGGATGGAGTGTATAACTTTAATCCTAAGTGTTAAACCTTTAATTTGTTTAAACCTATTAATCAAATCATCTTAATAATAACTAAGACTTCATCTCGTAACTTGGGCCTTACATTAGTGTTCTAATTCTTCCTTTATGGTTAAGAAGGACTAACCCTAGTGTTTAATGGACAAGTCCCCCACAAGTTGTCTTACAAATCATAAAATCTACTTCTTAATCTCATCCCTTAATTAAAATCCACTTAATAAAGGCTTGTCATCCTATGAATTTAATCCCTAACCATGGATTAAGTTGAGGTATCTTCCTCAGCTTAAGTGTTCTCATCTATTATCCTTCTATTAGGATGGTGTAATGAGTTCACTAATCTGTGATTAGAGATTAAACTCATTACTTAACACTAAATAAAAACCCAAAAACATCTTAATAATCACAAGTAGGTTAATGATCTTAATCCTACATCATCATGGCAATTAATTTGAGATTCTTATCTCATACTTAAGTAGGCTCATTATCCCTAATCAGGGAGGATATAATGAGTTTACAAGCCCCTTGATTTAGGCTTAAGCTCATTAACTTATGAAAAACACCAAAAATAATAACAAAATTGAAAACACCAAAAATACAACCAATAATCGTCTCCTTCGGGATTCTTTTCTCACCACACTCATTCACAAACGAGAACTTGCTTCTTCCGTCTAATGCAAGACAGTTAGCACTCGAACCAGACGAGTCATAAACTTGAGCATAGACAAGTAGGAAGTTCACAGTCAATTTAATTTTTTAGTCTCTTTGAGTCGAACTACGGTGTTCTGACATCCTCATATCACGCGAGAATACGTAGGCATAACTTAATTGTTATCGAACAAAAGTCTCTGTGTCTTCCCCCCTTTTTCAGCATTCTTTCTAAGCCTCAGTTCCTGAGCAATTCACCTTTTTGCACTGACACTTGTATATTCTTTTCCAGCTTTTGCACACAGATAGCACACACACCTACCCCTTTAGACACAATTTTTTAAGCGTGGATCCCGTCGATTACGACGGACAATCTGGGTGCTAATACCTTCCCAGGTTGTAACCAACCCCCTTTCTCAGTTTCTCTGGTTCGCAACCGTCTTATCCATCTGTTTTCTAGGTTTATGCAGCATTACCTTTCCTTCAGGATAAAAATGCCTAGCTGGCGACTCTTTTCACTTCATCTCATTTCTCTCTTCGCCGACCGTTCGCGTATGCACCCTGTCTGACTTATGGTGTCTTTTCGGGGGAGCGACAACAGCGAAAGACTCAAACTATGCTTCACTTGAAACATCTCGAGCATAGTTCCACTTGTAAATCAAACCTGCATAGGAACCTGAAAAGCAACAACAATAGTGGGGTGAGATAACAATATCTCAGTGGGTTCCCTATCTTAGAGTTCTCTCGGCTCTAAGGGTTCTATCAAACCTAACTAAAGTCTTTGGATAGGGAAACGACCTTTAGTTCACACATCTCACCCTATGCGACATTATCACAAGTTAACAATTCACAATCTCACACTCATTTGGAACCACGTCCAAAATTCTTATAAATCCTACTGTCACTAGCTAGGATATTACCTTTTTACTTCCAATGGGACTCGGTGTAACACCTATCTCAAGCCTAAGGTCATTTCTTTACAAGGAAACAAAACAAGATGGAGTATCAATATAACATTCTCGACACTTCACTTGGGGCTCAATGTAATACCCACCTCAAGCGTAAACCATGCTTCCCGTGGGACTCAGGGTAATACCCACCTCAAAACCTATCATTTGCTTCCCGTGGGACTCAGGGTAATACCCACCTCAAAACTTATCATTTGCTTCCCATGGGACTCAGTGTAATACCCACCTCAAGACTTATCATTTGCTTCCCGTGGGACTCAGTGTAATACCCACCTCAAGACTTATCATTTGCTTCCCGTGGGACTCAGTGTAATACTCACCTCAAGACTTATCATTTGCTTCCCGTGGGACTCAGTGTAATACCCACCTCAAGACTTATCATTTGCTTCCCGTGGGACTCAGTGTAATACCCACCTCAAGACTTATCATTTGCTTCCCGTGGGACTCAGTGTAATACCCACCTCAAGACTTATCAAGACTTTTCGGAGGATACTGCGTATGACGCATCAAGGATTCGCAACGACCTAGGATAAACCTAAGCATCTCACAAGTCATACTATCTAACAATTTCTAGTTACAAATTTAGGCGATACTATTGGTTTATGGTAAGATTTTCTAACTCTTCCTCCATCCTTGATACTTTTGGTTATATAGTTTTCAAACATATAACTCTAACATTCTAGTCTAATTATCATCATTAAAATAATCTCATTGTCTCTATTTCCATTCAATCCTCACGATTATCGCATATTTTCACAACTTGCACAACTAACATAGTTACCACAATTCCTTAACTAACATAATTACGGTTTATCAGAAGAGTCGGGTAAAAGTTGGGTAAAAATAACATTTTTCGGCATCAAAATATAGTTCATGCTTTTAGCTTCAAATTGATATGTGGAATGCTAAAAAACGGATACCTAGATCAAAAGTTATGAATTAAATACCAAAATTGAAACCTACAGGTCTCGCTGAGCGAGAAAACTTATGGAACTCTCGCTGAGCGAGAAACTGCTCGCTAAGCGAGCTATACCAGATCACAAATTTTTCTACATAATTTACATTGCTCGCTGAGTGAGCTCTGCGATTCCAGAAAAATCTCAGGTTACGGGAAAACCTCCAAAACCTATCAAACCCATTCAAAACACCAACCAAAACAGCAAAACAACTCTAAACATATCTATAGTCATAATGTGATCAATCTAGTTATGTTTTTATCGAATTTTAACCGTTAATCCATTGTTTTTCAAGATTTCTACCAAAAACCCTAAAACTCTTAAACTCCAAAACTTAACCAAAAACTAAAATAAAAGTATCTAACTATGAACCCACCTCGAGAGTTGAAGATTGGCTGAAAGAATGTGCTGATTCGACGGACGGATGATGGAGAATGATGGATTGAAGCTCTAGGTTTTCACTTTTTCTTTTCCTTCTCCTCCTTTTCTTTCTCTTCCTTTCTTTTCTTTCTTTCCAATTCTCTTACTAACTTTCTCTCTTTTCTTTTTCCTTTTATAATACTTAATTTATTTTCCTTATTAACCAAACAAATTATATCTATCAATTAGTAATATTAATGGGTTCTATTTGAGAGTATCTAAAAATTTCTCTGAGCTGAATATTTAATAAAGCCTCTATTTCAGATAATAATAATTAATCTTAATTAATATTATCCAGAGCGTTAACTAAAATACGAGGTATTACATCCTCCCCTCCTTGAATTGAAATTCGTCCTCGAATTTCCTTTACTCATCCATAACAACAGTTTACATCACTGTCTTAGATCCATACTTATCCTTAATTCTCTTACATATCCTGACATACTCAAATTCCAATTTGACTTCGCGGCTCAAATCCTCGTTTCTAAACAAAATCCAACCTCGCGTTCTTACTCATACGCGTGTTTCCAATATCGGGTTAACTCTCAAGTTACTATTTCTGTAACTTATCTGTTGCTTCATGCCGAACACTTAGTCTCATTCCTCATTCGGAGATGACATACCGGTCTAATTATTTTCATTGAATCACAACACATAAAGTTTTCACTCAGTTTGCGGCGTGAACCCTGGTCGCGGGGCGAACTTAGCAGAAACTTAAAAAAAACAGCTACGGAAAGGACTTCTTAAAATGACACAAATCCACCCCAAAACATCCAAAACAGAGAAAACAACTATCAACATGATTGTTATCACAACACAAAACATAACACTCCGACTTCATTCCGGAACATTCAACACTTGACAATCTCTACAAGATATCTTGGTGAAAACTTAACCACATCTCATTTCCAATGAACTCTTATTACAATCCTTCGATCACTAAAGTCATTTCAAATGTTTGTCAAACAAGTTCATTACCAATTCCACTTGGTCTTATATCAAACGGTAACCATTTACATCGGAGACTCCGTTCTTTCGGTATCTTACCATAGGCAACCCACTTAGAACAAGATTCTCTTACTTCGGCTCTTATAAAAGAATTCTCTTTAAATTCTCATAATCTGACTGAACTCTTTTATCATTCCCCTCCGCTATGCTTCCAAAGCCTAACAGTGAAGATACCATGAATTCTCAAGAAATACCAAGTATTGATAGTCATCGAAGAAAACGCTTATCCATCGGAGCTCTCACCAACCAATATAATAAGAAATTGTTAACATGCAATTATAGAACAACTCACTTGTCTACTACATAATTAATAACATCGGTCCAAACTCTCCAATAACAAAGATACAGGGTTGTACTGATGCAATCACAATCAATACAATTCCAATTCCATTCTAAACTCGAAACAATTCATCCAATTAAACTTAACCAATCCGACCATGGTTACTATGCTCCATATTATTTCTCTTTATAAAATCCCATTCATTCAAGATTTCCGTTGACACAAGGTCTCCATCAGTAACAACACAATAATGCCACAGACTTACAATAACCAGTGAGTCACTAATGCCAAACTCAAATTCTTCTTAGTACACTTGCGGGTTCCCATAACTTGATGTTAAGAATTTACGATCCAAGAATTGACTAATTCCTCATCTCTTATCCCTACAATAATTCAAGTACCAAAACATTTCCGGAGAGATCAATACTTCATGTTCCTTGTATCACTCTGCAATTTAATTTTTCAGTAGTCACAACGATGACACCCCAATCATCCAAATCATTTACTATTTACCAAACATGCTTAAAGGAAAGTCCGACACTTTATCCACTGATGCTTGAAACAGAAACTAAAACGGACTTACAGTTCAGAAGTACGATTCACTAAAATCTTCCACAAAAGTCATGTGTCAATCGATTACCTATCCGAGGCTAAACGGTCGAACACAACTAAACTCTCTTCTCTTGCTAACAAATAATCCGACTCAGAATTATCAATCTAGTCTATACTAACTTGCAATAAGATTCTCACTCACAGTTTCTAAACACGTGCAACAATCGTCCATCGTTCACAACTTAAGGTAACAAACGGGTACGACATGCAGATCACAACTCCAAAAGGCAACGAAGCAGATCTACCATTCTGTTACGATCACATCACAAATACTCGACGGAATAGTCCGATCCCACTCTTACAACGACGCTAGCAGGATACGACAAGGACAACATCAAAGGGTTTTAGCTACAAGCTAATGCTTGGTTCTTCCGTAAACAAAATCCAACACACAATCCTTATCGGTGAAACAAAGGAAAACAAGGGACATCTTATCTCTAGTACACAACTTTGTCCTCTCTCTCTCTATCTAATTCATTGCAAGAATTAGTTTCAACACTAACATTCTTAATCTCTCCAGGGCATAATTCAAACACTTCGATTATTCACAAAACAGAGGTTCCCCTTTACACTTGAAGACTGAGGCAATGCACTCTTCTGAAGAACCTTATTTTCTACGCTTACATATTAACCAGGGGTTCTCTAACCCGTTGCTAAATCATTGCATAGGATGTTTCCACAACTTCCCATTGATACCAAGAATTCTTTGATCGGCCACTCAAGTCCAAAAGTATGCATCTTAAAAAAATATAATTTTTCCAAAACATAACCATGATAACCGGTCACTACCAAGAGGGTAACTGATCACTCAGTATGATCTTGCACCTCTAGTAGCTGAAAGAGATTTAAAAGTACAATTCCGCAACCGAGTACTATCCAGAGGATAATCCAATTACTCAACGCAGAAGCAAACTTCCGGTCTTCATTGTTACCTAAACCTCCCAAACTTATTCTAATCACATCCAAAAGTTATAATCATACCAACCGATGATTCCACATAATAGTAATCATACCACCAGAATCCTAATGAGTGAACCATCGTCGCTTACACTTCTCAACATTAGTCTTAACAATAACTTAACAATTCAATTGCACACTTGTCTGAAAATATGCTTCGTTATCACTTTCTCATATCGCACTACTAATACCATTTCATATCGTATTAACTTCGCGCTCTGCGGTAATCTTTTCATATCTAACATAATCCATCTTACTAGAAATTCTTCCACATTCAATGTGTTTATTCTTTCACTTATCGCAACTTTATCAAGTTCGTACTTCATACACCTCTCATCACTAAATAGAGCCTATTCTTCCTCCGATATTATAACTTATACCATTACTTGGGTTACTACACAATTCTGAATTAATCTCTTACTAAAATATATCACCCTGATGCATTACTCTAAACTTTGACTCTTTGGCCACGACCAGACATACAACTCTATTCTTTTATCCCTCATACGGGGTATACTTGTCTCGCTTGAAACGTGTAATCACATCCTCGTGTTTCTTTCCATGTTTTTCCACAACTTTTGGTTCCCAAAAGAAAATGAACATTCTTTACTCGTAACTCCTATCCATATGCAAGGTATTATCCAAATACATTCCTTGAAGTATCCTCGCTCATCCGAGATGCCACTACGATCTTAGGTCCGAAACACTAACAATTAACTCATTCCAGAACCTTAAGTCACACGTTGCATAAACATCTTCTCTTCTCGTGAAATGAAACTTCTCAACACTTTTATCTGTACTAGTGACCAACACTGATCCACCAGTGACTTCACTTATTCTATGGGACACCGACCACTCTTCCTGTAGATACTTGTAACTTCCAGTCACTATCTATTCCAAAGGATTCTCTCGAACAACATACTACTCTGCAACTCCATGTTACAGGAAGTAGAACTTTTATCAAGACTCCAACTGAGCTGACCAAAGCTCCCTTTGATAACTCTTGGCTTGAATCTACTCTCACATCACAAGTTACGACAATACTTCGGAATACTCAAGGTCGCACAACCATGATCCTACCTACCATATACACAACACTAGGCTAATCAGACCCATTACTACATAGTATGATATTAAGAATCATGTCGGCCAGACACACTTAAGAGGCAGGAAAGATTTACTTATGATGTTTCAAGGCTAGGTCGAGGATACGACCTGCTCTGATACCAACTGTAACACCCATATAATATATATATCTAGAATAATATCATACAGTGTTAATTTTTGGTACTGACACCATCATAAATACCTACTAGTATAATTCAAATTCTCTTCCAATTCTAAAACTATACAAATATGGAACAAGACATGGAAATCATACTATAAATAAAAGCTAAGAATAATACAATATCCATTATTGTTTAAATATACAGAAATACACAGCGGAAGACTCAAACTATGCTTCACTTGAAACATCCCGAGCATAGCTCCACTTGTAAATCCAACCTGCATAGGAACCTGAAAAACAACAACAATAGTGGGGTGAGATAACAATATCTCAGTGGGTTCCCTATCTTAGAGTTCTCTCGACTCTAAGGGTTCTATCAAACCTAACTCAAGTCTTTGGACAGGGAAACGACCTTGAGTTCACACATCTCACCCTATGCGACATTATCACAAGTTAACAATTCACAATCTCACACTCATTTGGGACCACGTCCAAGAGTCTTATAAATCCTACTGTCACTAGCTAGGATATTACCTTTTTACTTCCCACGGGACTTGGTGTAACACCCATCTCAAGCCTAAGGTCATTTCTTTACAAGGAAAAAAAACAAGATGGAATATCCATATAACATTCTCGACACTTCACGTGGGACTTAATGTAATATCCACTTCAAGCGTAAACCATGCTTCCCGTGGGACTCATTGTAATACCCACCTCAAGACTTATCATTTGCTTCCTGTGGGACTCAGTGTAATACCCACCTCAAGACTTATCATTTGCTTCCTGTGGGACTCAGTGTAATACCCACCTCAAGACTTATCATTTTCTTCCCGTGGGAGTCAGTGTAATACCCACCTCAAGACTTATCATTTGCTTCCCGTGGGACTCAGTGTAATACCCACCTCAAGGTTTATTATTTGTTTCCTGTGGGACTCAGTGTAATACCCACCTCAAGACTTATCATTTGCTTCCCGTGGAATTCAATGTAATACCCACCTCAAGACTTATCATTTGCTTCCCATGGGACTCAGTGTAATACCCACCTCATGACTTATCATTTGCTTCCCGTGGGACTTAGTGTAATACCCACCTCAAGACTTATCAAGACTTTTCGGAGGATACTGCATATGACGAGTCAAGGATTCACAATGACCTAGGATGAACCTAAGCATCTCACAAGTCATACCATCTAAAAATTTCTAGTTATAAAGCAATGAGATACTATTGGTTTATGGTAAGATTTCCTAACTCTTTCTCCATCCTTGATAATTTTGGTTATATAGTTTTCAAACATATAACTCTAACATTCTAGTCTAATTATCATCATTAAAATAATCTCTTTGTCTCTATTTCCATTCAATCCTCACGATTATCGCATATTTTCACAACTTGCACAACGAACATAGTTACCATAATTCCTTAACTAACATAATTACAGTTTATCCAAAGAGTACGGTAAAAGTTGGGTAAAAGTAACATTTCTCAGCATCAAAAGATAGTTCATGCTTTTAGCTTCAAATCGATATGTGGAACGCTAAAAACGGATACCCAGATCAAAAGTTATGAATTAAATACCAAAATTGAAACCTACAGGTCTCGCTGAGCGAGCCCTTAGCTCGCTGAGCGAGAAAACTTCTGGAACTCTCACTGAGCGAGAAACTGCTCGCTGAGTGAGCTATACCAGATCACAAATTTTTCTGAAGAATTTACACTGCTCGCTGAGCGAGCTCTGCAATTCCAGAAAAATCTCAGGTTACGGGAAAACCTCCAAAACCTATCAAACTCATTCAAAACACCAACCAACACAACAAAACAACTCTAAACATATCTATAGTCATAATGTGAGCAATCTAGTTAAGTTTTAATTGAGTTTTAACCGTTAATCCATTATTTCTCAAGATTTCTACCAAAAACCCTAAAATTCTTAAACTCCAAAACTTAACCAAAAATTAAAATAAAAGTATCTAACTATGAACCCACCTCGAGAGTTGAAGATTGGCGGAAAGAATGAGCTGATTCGGCGGACGGATGATGGAGAATGATGGATTGAAGCTCTAGGTTTTCTCTTCTTCTTTTCCTTCTCCTCATTTTCTTTCTCTTCCTTTCTTTTCTTTCTTTCCAATTCTCTTACTAACTTTCTCTCTTTTCTTTTTCCTTTTATAATACTTAACTTATTTTCCTTATTAACCAAACAAATTATATCTATCAATTAGTAATATTAATGGGTCCAATTTGAGAGTATCTAAAAATGTCTCTGAGCTGAATATTTAATAAAGCTTCTGCTTCAGATAATACTAATTAATCTTAATTAATATTATCCAAAGCGTTAACTAAAATACGGGGTATTACAAAAAATACCCAAAATTCCCTCCGGATAAGTAAATCAGAGAATTCATCAAAATAAAAAAAAATCATGTCTCAAGCCCTCCTGACACGGGGGCCGTGTAAGGCCTTTTGCTACCGCACCAAAATCCTCTTGTTCATGGTGTGCAAACACGGGTCGTGTCAGCTGCTCTGATACCACTAATGTAACACCCCATTTCTACCTGACTTTTAATTACTAAATCAAAGTTATAAAATTTCATCAACAAACATGGGATATCACATTTTCCAACTTAAAAAATCAATAACCAAAAACTTCATTAATAAATTACTTTGAAAACAATGTTGCAGATTCAACAATGTTACAACTTTAAAACAACTTCAATAAATTCAACATCAAATTACTTCAACTTGGTTTTCCAACATAAAACTACTGAAAACTTGTTCATAAACTTAAACAAAATCCATAAAGACAAAACATGCGTTCATCCCCCCAAAGTGCTACATATCAGAGTGACAAACACCAACTCGAAGCTACTAAGTATTGGACTCTTCGTTACCTGCACGTTACCAATGGAGGGAGACATTCAAACAGAAGGGTTGAGATATCAAATAACATAAACAAGATGAGATAATCAATATGTATGTAAGATAATCATATAATCACACCACTTCACACAACAAGCAACATCAACATATGACTTAAATCCAACAATAGAAAATCAACATAATAAAATGCAACTTGAATGTGACTCAACCTAAATTCATGTGTTACCATCAGAGTAAACTCCCTACTTGAAACATTGCCAGTTTATCGAGGCATCAACAACTTATTTGCCAATCCAGGCCAACTTGAATCGAGAATATACTCCAACTTAAAAATATGCAAATGGATGCAACTATGAATGCAATACAACAACAACATAATCGACAACATAGCAACATAACAACTCAGCAACATGAATCAACATTGGTCCAAGGACCTGCAGCTTTATAATCTTCCCAAGGATCGGGACAACACAACTTATAACAACTTTAAAACAACTTCAATGTGAAAACGACAATTTACGACTTAATCGGCTATATTACTAATTTAATTATTTTAAACCCTCAAATCTACTATAATCGACTTATTTTATCTCTACTTAAGGTCTCAGATCAAACCAACTCGAAACGGAACTAAAAACATGACGAATCACTTAAAACTTCATTTTTCTGCACTCACTATGCCCATATGCGTATTGCCCATTATGTTACGCATATTGCCCTTGATTGTTACGCGTAAGGCCCACATATTGGGAAATGTTACGCGTAATTCCCTTGTGTTTTACGCGTAACGCCAGATCTATTATGCAAATAACCAGAAAGCCTACAATTCCAACTCTGCTACGAATTCTCACAACTTCATCTTTCTATTCAATCCTAATTTGGTTTCTACATCTATTTTACTCTCAGAAACTTCTGTATCTACCCATCTATCAAGTTCTATGATTGATTTTACGAACCCTAACTTCTTCCCTACACGATTTCTGCAACATCAATTAGCAACTACAACACAACTACAATTATCACAACCAAAATAGTTTTCAGAATAACAATACAACAAGAACAACATACTTCTTTATCAGATATCAACACAAAATTGACAATAATAATTCATACCAAAACACCAACGAAAATCACATGAAAACCCAACCTACATACGATCATCTAGTCGCGATTATGGAATTCGAACCCCACCCTTACATTGGATTGAAGGCAGCTCGAATTCACCGTAAAAATCTCCGATAAAATCCTCAACCTAGCTTCTTCTTGATCTCCCTCTAAGACTTGTTCTTCCTTCTCTTACAATTTTTTTGATTATTTTCCTAATTAGGTTTTCAACTTGTTTTTACTAAACTCTCACTCATCACCCTAATTACTAACGGGTCTAACTTAGCACCCCCAACTTACTACTCTTACACCACAAAACTAAGCCCGACTTAATATTATACTAATAACATTTATTTTATTTATTCGACTTAATTAATTCGACTTAGCACCCCCAACTAACTACCCAAACACATTAAACCCACAACGTAAAACCAACGTATACAACTTTTATCAAATTATCAATACAAACGGCCCAATGTACCAACTCTAACAACTTAACGACACAAACGACTAAACGACTAAACGACAATCAACCACAAATTATTGGGAAAATACGCAATAATATTTAATTAAATCAATTAATTAAATATGGGCATTACAACTCTCCCCGACTTAGAACAATTTCGTCCTCGAAAATCTTACCTTGCTCAAACAACTCAGGATATGATTCCTGCATCTTGCTTTCCAACTCCCAAGTTATACTTTCTCCGGCAGCACCCAACCAAACAACTTTCAATAAAGCAATCTCTTTGCCTATTAAATTCTTCATTTCATGACCCTTAATTCATACCGAAATAGTCTCTATAGTGAGATTATCCTGTACTTTCACATCATCCATGCTAATCACATGAGAAAGATCTGAAATATACTTCCGGATTTGCGACATGTGGAACACATCATGCAAATTCGACAAGTTTGGCGGTAAAGCCACTCTAGAAGCAACATTTCCAACTCTATCTGAAATCTGATACGGACCAATAAAACTAGGAGTAAGCTTCATAGATTTCAATGCTTTCTCAACCCCTGTCATAGGCGTACCTCTTAAAAATACATGATCGCCAGCTTGGAATTCTAAATATTTCCTTCACTTATCATGATAACTTTTCAGCCTACTTTGAGAAGCTTTTATCTTCTCTCAAATGAACTTCACCTTCTTGGTAGTCTTTCGAACTATCTCTGGTCCAAGCACCACACTCTCACCAGATTCATACCAACATAGCAGAGTCCTACATCTCCGACCATACAACGCCTCAAAAGTTTCCATTCTGATACTAGAATGATAACTATTATTATACGTGAACTCGATCAACAAAAGATAAGTATCCCACGAGCCTCCTTGCTCAAGTACACAAGCTCTCAACAAATCCTCTAACGACTGAATCGTCCTCTCAGTTTGACCATCAGTCTGAGGATGATACGCTGAACTCAACCTCAACTTAGAACCCAATGCTTCTTACAAACTCTTCCAAAGCTCCAATGTAAACCTCAGATCTCTATCCGACACGATACACAAAGGAACACCGTGCAACTTCACAATCAATCTGACATAAATCTCAGCCAACTTCGATATTGGAAAACTAATGTTAATAGGAATAAAATGAGCCGACTTAGTAAGCCTATTAAGAATCACCCAAATTAAATCATGTCCTCTTGAAGTATTAGGAAATCCCGTTACAATGTCCATATAAATGTTATCCCATTTCCATTCAGGAATTTCCAACGGTTGCATCAAACCAGCAGGTTTCTGATATTCAACTTTTGACTTTTGACAAAGAAAACAATCATACACATAACGTGTAACATCGATCTTCAAATCCTGATACATCTTAGTCGCTCCTGGATGAATACTCAAATTACTTCTATGACTTTCCTCCAAAATCATTCTTTTCATATCAACATCATCAGGTATACAAATCCTATCCTGAAATCTCAAAACACCATGCATCCAACTTAAAACCATTCTTCTCAAATTCACCACAATCAACTATTACATCCACTAGTTTCACATCGAATTTCTGAGCTTTTCTAATATTGTCCAGAAAATCATTATTAATCTTCAGCATACCTAACATAACACTCTTCAGCGTCACTTCGCAAACCAAAATCATATCTCAAAATTTCTCAATCAATTCTAACTCTTTAACCATCATTTCCGACATATGCAATGTCTTCCGACTCAAAGCATCTGCTACTACATTAGATTTACCCGAATGGTATTTCAAACAAAAATCATAATCCTTCAACAGTTCCAACCATCTTCGTTGCCTCATATTCAACTCTTTCTGATGAAACATATACTTTAAACTCTTATGGTCACTAAACACTTCAAATCTATAACCATAAAGATAATGCGTCCAAATCTTCAATACAAAAACAATTGCAACATGTTCTAAATCATGCGTAAGATAGTTCTTTTCATGAACCCTTAATTGTCTCGATGCATAAGCAATCACCTAACCATTCTGCAAAAGAACACATCCTAAATCCATCAATGAAGCATTATAATACACAACAAAACTGGAGCTGACATCAATCTCTTCTTCAACTCTGAAAAACTTTCTTCGCATTGGACATCCCAAACAAAAGCCTTACTTTTACAAGTCAACCGAGTCAATGGAAGTTCCAACTTAGAAAATCCTTCAATGAACCTTCGGTAATAACCGGCCAATCCCAAGAAACCTCTAATCTCAGTAGCCGACTTTGGAGTTTCCCATTGCAACACAACATCTATCTTAGAAGGATCCACAATAATACCACTACCTGAAATCACATGACCAAGAAAACTGACTTCCTTCAACCAAAATTCACACTTGGAAAACTTCTCATACAACTTCGTATCGTTCAAAACTTCTAGTACTGTCCACAAATGCTCTGCATTCTATTCTTCTAACTTAGAATAAACCAAAATATCATCTAAAAACATAACTACAAAATGATCCAGATATGTATGAAAAATACGATTCATGTACTCCATAAATACTCCCGGCGCATTAGTCCCACCGAAAGGCATCACCGAATACTTGTAATATCCATACCGTATTCTGAACATCGTCTTCTGAATATCCTCATCTTTTACCTGAATCCGATGATATCCCGATCTCAAATCGGTCTTGCTAAACACACGAGCACCTACCAACCGATCCATCAAATCATTTGTCCTTGTTAATAGATACTTGTTCTTAATTGTCACCTTGTTCAACTATCTATAATCCATACAAAGCCTCATACTTCCATCTTTCTTCTTAACTAACAAAACTGGAACTCCCCACGACAATACACTTTGTCTCACAAACTTCTTCTCAAGCAACTCTTCTAACTGCTTCTTTAATTCAGCCAACTCAGATGCGGACATCCTGTACGGTGCCATAGAAACATGTCTTGTACAAGATACAAGGTCAACTGCAAACAAAACTTCTCTCTCGGGTGGTACATTAGGAATTTCACCAGGAAACACCTCAGAAAATTCATTCACTACTTGAAACTCTTCAATCTTAGCTTTACTTTCCACAGACAATGACACCATCAACGTAAACATATAGGCTTCCTTTTTCATCAACTTATGCAACTCTCTAAATGACAAAAATCCAACTCCTTCCTCTTAAGGAGTAGAAAAACTCACAGACTTATGAAAACAATTAATATGAACATAGTTATACTCTAACCAGTTCATACCTTGGATTATATCCATCTGAGTCAACGACAAACACACCAAATCAACATAAAAATCTCTATCAAAGATAGACAACAGACAAGTCAAACACACTTAAGAAGTAGTCACCGATCCCGTAGCTAGAATCTCTACGACCATTTCTCCATTCATTTCAGACAACTCAAGACCCAATCTCTTAACACAATCAGCAGCAATAAAACAATGGGTAGCACCCGTGTCAATAATAGTAATTAAAGAGATATTATTAATGAAACACGTACCTCTGACGAGTTTGTCCTTATTAGTTGTCTGAGTCCCAGCAAAAGCGAACACTTTATCTCCAGACTTTGCTTTCTTTGGCTTCTGGCACTAGCTACCAATATGCCCTTCTTCACCACAGTTAAAACAAATCTTCTCTTTATGCGTGCAATCAGATATCACATGCCCAGTTTTTCTACTACGGAAACAATGCTTCACCTCAGTAGTGCACACATTACTCTTGTGTCCAGCCTGCCCACACTTGAAACAAACAATACCAGCAAAAGCATCTCCCCCACTAGTTCTATGACTCGAAACTACTTGCTGCTTACCCTTGCCAGCTGGAGTATCATAAGACTTGCCACGGTTTTTCTGATTCTTGCCCCTTTGATCAGTAACAATCTTGTAGTGAGCATTATTATCTTCCTCAAAGATACTGAACTTATCAACCAAATCAGCAAAAACACGAATCTTCTAATACCCTACAACTTTCTTAATCTCTGAACGCAACCCGTTCTCAAACTTGATACATTTCGAAAATTCAGCAATTGCCGCATCATGGTGCGTATAAAACTTTGACAACTCCATGAACTTCGCAACATAATTCGTTACTGACATATAACCCTACTTCATCAAAAGAATTTCAATCTTTTTCTTATCACGCACATCTTCAGGGTAATACTTCTGCATAAACTCTCTACGAAAAACAGACCAAGTGGTCTCTTCACCTGCAACTTCCAACCTTTCTCTGGTTTCCAACCACCAGTCATCAACTTTAACTGCCAACATGTGCGTCCCATAACGGACCTACTATGCTGGAGTGCAATCCATCACACGGAAAATTCTCTCATTCTCTTTAAACTAGATCAACACAGCATCAGGGTCATACTTGCCCTTGAATGTAGGTAGATTCACCCTCTAAATTCTGCAAAGCTTGAGCCATTGCTTGCATTGCAACAGCCATCTCAACATAATTTCTTCCATCCATCTCAACTTAACACTACAACATAACAAAAGTTAGAACCACATAACAATACTCGATTGTTAGACAACTACGACTCGATAACTTGGTCAGACAGACCGACCTGCTCTAATAAAACTACGGTAACACCCTATTTCTACCCGACTTTTAATTATTAAATCAAATTTATAAAATTTCATCAACAAACATGGGATATCACATTTTCCAACTTAAAAAATCAATAACCAAAAACTTCATTAATAAATTTCTTTGAAAACAACGCAGCGGATTCAACAATGTTACAACTTTAAAACAACTTCAATAAATTCAACATCAAAATACTTCAAATAGGTTTTCCAACATAAAACGACTGAAAACTTGTTCATAAACTTAAACAAAATCCATAAAGGCAAAACATGCATTCATCCCCCCGAAGTGCTACGTATCAGAGCGACAAACACCAACTCGAAGCTACTAAGTACTGGACTCTTCGTTACCTGCACGTTACCAACAGAGGGAAACATTCAAACAAAAGGGGTGAGATATCGAATAACATAAACATGATACGATAATCAATATGTAAGTAAGATAATCATATCATCACAACACTTCACACAACAAGCAACGTTAATATACAACTTATATCCAACAACAACAAATCAACATAATAAAATGCAACTTGGATGCGAATCAACTTAAATGTATGTGGTACCATTGGAGTAAACTCCCAACTTAAAACAATTCCATTTTATCGAGGCATCAACAACTTATTTTCCAATCCAGGCCAACTTGAATCGAGCATACGCTCCAACTTAAAAATATGTAAATGTATGCAACTGTGAATGTCATACAACAACAATGACATAATCGCCAACATAATAACATAACAACTTGAACAACTCTTCAACATGAATCAACATAGGTCATAGGACCTACAACGTTATAATCTTCCCAAGGATCGGGACAACATGAGTTATAATAACTTTAACACAACTTCAACGTGAAAACAATAATTTATGACTTAATCGGCTAGATTACTAATTTAATTGTTTTAAACCCTCAAATCTACTATAATCAACTTATTTTATAACTACTTAAGGTCTAAGATCAAACCAACTCGAAACGGATGGGAAAACAGGATGAATTGCCAAAATCTGCATTTTTCTGCACTCACTTTGCCCATACGCGTATTGCCCATCATGTTACGTGTATTGACCTTGACTGTTACACGTAAGGCCTGCGTATTGGGAAGTGTTATGTGTAATTCCCTTGTGTGTTACGCGTAATGCATGATCTATTACACAAACCACCAAAAACCCTACAGTTCCAACTCTTTTACAAATTCTCACAACTTCATCATTCTATTCAATCCTAATTGGGTTTCTACATCAATTTTACTCTCAGAAACTTTTGTATCTACTCATCTATCAAGTTCTATGATTGATTTTACGAACCCTAAATTCTTCCCTACACGATTTCTGCAACATCAATTAGCAACTACAATACAACTACGATTATCACAACCAAAACAATTTTCAGAATAACATTACAACAAGAACAACATACTTCTTTATCAGATATCAACACAAAATTGACAATAATAATTCATACCAAAACTACAACTAAAATCACACGAAAACCTAACCTACATACGATACTCTAGTCGCGATTATGGAATTCGAACTCCACCCTTACCTTTGATTGAAGGCAGCTCAAATTCACCGTAAAAATCTCCCTGAAAATCCTCAACCTAGCCTCTTCTTGATCTCCCTCTAAGACTTGTTCTTCCTTCTCTTACAAAAATTCTGATTATTCTCGTAATAAGTTTTTCAGCTTGTTTTTACTAAACTCTCACTCATCACCCTAATTACTAATGGGTCTAACTTAGCACCCCCAACTTACTACTCTTACACCACAAAACTAAGCCCGACTTAATATTATACTAATAACATTTATTTTATTTATTCGACTTATTTAATTCGACTTAATCAACGTAAACAACTCAAACACACTAAACCCGCAACGTAAAACCAACGTAAACAACTTTTATCAACATATCAATACAAACGACAGAATATACCAACTCTAACAACTTAACGACACAAACGACTAAACGACACTCAACCACAAATTTTTGGGAAAATACGCAATAATATTTAATTAAATCAATTAATTAAATATGGGTGTTACAAATCTTCCCGACTTAGAACATTTTTGTCCTTGAAAATCTTACCTTGCTCAAATTACTCAGGATATGATTCTTGCATCTTGCTTTCCAACACCCTCGTTATACTTTCTCTGGCAGCACCCAACAAAACAACTTTCACTAAAGCAATCTCTTTGCCTCTTAAAGTCTTCATTTCATGAACCTCAATTCGTACCGACATTGTCTCTATAGTGAGATTATTCCGTACTTGCACATCATCCATGCTAATCACATGAGAAGGATCTGAATATACTTCCGGAGTTGCGACACGTGGAACACATCGTGCAAATTCGAGAAGTGTGGCGGTAAAGCCTCTCTAGAAGCAACATTTCCAACTCTACCCGAAATCTGATACGGACCAATAAAACAAGGAGTAAGCTTCTTAGATTTCAACACTCTGCCAACACCTGTCATAGGCGTACATCTTAAAAATACATGATCACCGGCTTGGAATTCTAAATATTTCCTTCGCTTATCATGATAACTTTTCAGCCTACTTTGAGAAGCTTTTATCTTCTCTCAAATCAACTTCACCTTCTTGGTAGTGTCTCGAACTATCTCTGGTCCAAGCATCACACTCTCACCAGATTCATACCAACATAACAGAGTCCTATATCTCCAACCATACAATGCCTCAAAAGTAGCCATTCTAATACTAGAATGATAACTATTATTTTACATGAACTAGATCAACATAAGATAAGTATCCCACGAGCCTCCCTGCTCAAGTACACAAGCTCTCAACAAATCCTCTAATGACTGAATCGTCCTCTCAGTTTGACCATTAGTCTGAGGATGATACGTTGAACTCAACCTCAACTTAGAACCCAACGCTTCTTGAAAACTCTTCCAAAACTCCAACGTAAACCTCAGATCTCTATCCGCCGCGATACATAAAGGAACACCGTGCAACTTCACAATCAATCTGACATAAATCTCAGCCAACTTCGATATTGGAAAACTAATGTTAATAGGAATAAAATGAGTCGACTTAGTAAGCCTATGAACAATCACCCAAATCAAATCTTGTCCTCTTGAAGTATTTGGAAATCCCGTTACAAAGTCTATATAAATGCTATCCCATTTCCATTCTAGAATTTCCAACGGTTGCATCAAACCAGTAGTTTTCTGATGTTCAACTTTCGACTTTTGACAAACCAAACAATCATACACATAACGTGCAACATCGTTCTTAATACCAAGGAACCAAAACTAATTCATCAAATCCTGATACATCTTAGTCGCTCCTGGATGAATACTCAAATTATTTCTATGACTTTCTTCCATAATCATTCTTTTCATATCAGCATCATTAGGTATACAAATCCAATCCTGAAATCTCAAAACACCATGCGCATCCAACTTAAAACCATTTTTCTCAAATTCACCACAATCAAATATTATATCCACTAGTTTCACGTCCAATTTCTGAGCTTCTCTAATATTGTCCAGAAAATCATTATTAATCTTCAGCATACCAAACATAACACTCTTCGGCGTCACTTTACAAACCAAATTCATATCTCGAAATTGCTCAATCAATTCTAAATCTTTAACCATCATTGCCGACATATCCAATGTCTTCCAACTCAAAGCATCTTCTACTGCATTAGATTTACCCGAATGGTAATTCTAACCAAAATCATAATCCTTCAACAGTTCCAACCATCTTCGTTGCCTCATATTCAACTCTTTCTGATCAAACATATACTTTAAACTCTTATGGTCACTAAACACTTCAAATCTATAACCATAAAGATAATTCCTCCAGATCTTCAATACAAAAACAACTGCAACAAGTTCTAAATTATGCGTAAGATAGTTCTTTTCATGAACCCTCAATTGTCTCGACGCATAAGCAATCACCTTAACATTCTGCATAAGAACACCTTTGAAACCCATCAATGAAGCATTACAATACACAACAAACGGTTCCTCCAAATTCGGTAGAGTCAAAACTGGAGCCGACATCAATCTCTTCTTCAAATCTGAAAAAATTTCTTCACATCGGACATCCCAAACAAAAGCCTTACTCTTACAAGTGAACTGAGTCAACAGAAGTTCCAACTTAGAAAATCCTTCAATGAACCTTCGGTAATAACCGACCAATCCCAAGAAACTTCTAATCTCAGTAGCCGACTTTGGAGTTTCACATTGCAACACAACATCTATCTTATAAGGATCCACAACAATACCACTACCTGAAATCACATTACCAAGAAAAATGACTTCCTTCAACCAAAATTCACACTTGGACAACTTCACATACAACTTCTTATCCTTCAAAACTTCTATTACTATTCATAAATGCTCTGCATGCTCTTCTTCTGACTTAGAATAACCCAAAATATCATCTATAAACACAACTACGAAACGATCCAGATAAGTATGAAAAATACGATTCATGTACTCCATAAATACTCCCGGCGCATTAGTCACACCGAATACTCGTAATATCCATACTTTGTTTTGAACATCGTCTTCTGAATATCCTCATCTTTTACCTTAATCTGATGATAGCCCAATCTCACATTGATCTTGCTAAACACACGAACACCTACCAAACGATCCATCAAATCATCTATCTTTGGTAACATATACTTGTTCTTAATTGTCACCTTATTCAACTATCTATAATCCACACAAATCCTCATACTTCCATGTTTCTTCTTAACTAACAAAACTGGAGCTCCCCACGACAATACACTTTGTCTCACAAACTTCTTCTCAAGCAACTCTTCTAACTGCTTCTTTAATTCAGCCAACCCATATCCGGACATCCTGTACGGTGCCATAGAAACCTGTCTAGTACAAGGTATAAGGTCAATTGCAAACCAAACTTCTCTCTCAGTTGGTACATCAGGAATTTCACCAAGAAACACCTCAGGAAATTCATTCACTACTTGAAACTCTTCAATCTTAGCTTTACTTTCAATAGACAACAACGCCATCAACGTAAACATCTAGGCTTCCTCTTTCATCAACTTATGCAACTCACTAAATGAAAATAATCCAACTCCTCCTCTTATGGAGTAGAAAAACTCACAAACTTACGAAAACAATTAATATGAACATAGTTATACTCTAACCAGTTCATACCTAGGATTACATCCATCCCAGTCAACGGCAAACACACCAAATCAACATAAAAATATCTATCAAAGATAGACAATAGACAAGTTAAACAAACTTAAGAAGTAGTCACCGAACCCTTAGCCAGAATCTCTACGACCATTTCTCCTTTCATTTCAGACAACTCAAGACCCAATCTCTTAACACAATCAGCAGCAATCAAACAATAGGTAGCACCCGTGTCAATAATAGTAATTAAAGAGATACTATTAAAGAAACACGTACCTCTGACGAGCTTGTCCTCATTAGTTGTCTGAGTCCCAGCAAAAGCGAACACTTTATCTCCGGACTTTGCTTTCTTTGGATTCTGGCACTAGCTACCAATATGCCCTTCTTCACCACAGTTAAAACAGATCTCCTCTTTATGAATGCAATCATATATCACATTGTAACACCCCAAATTTTCCCTCTTCTTTTTAAACATCATCATCATATCATAATCATTATAAGCATATCATATCCTTGGCATTGTTGCATGGAAAGATGAGGCATAACATTCTCATGACCTAGCATTAGGCATATGATCATTTGTGGAGGGATTTGAAGCATTACAAGCTATAATAAGAGGCCTAATGGATTTGACCAAGTCCTATGAGGATTCTACATTTCATTCACAAGTTCAAGATCATTCACAAAAGCCCAGGAGGTTGGAAGATCACTAGTGAATTCAAGCTAGGGCAAGCTCTTACACAATGATCCCAAATTAGGGTTTGAATTTCAAGCATGAAGACTTTGTGAATTTGGCCATTTCATATGGGAAAAGTCTTTCATATGATAAGAGGATCCTAGGGATGAAATTTGGTGAGAATACTCCTTGTGGAAGTCAGGTATTAAATCAGTTGCTTGTTAAAGAAGAAATTGGTCAACTGTGCATTCTAGAAGTCAACTGTGGGAATTCAAAGGGTCCAACCCTATTTTTCTATTCAAGGGATGTTCTTATAACCTTAGAATAGGTTTGGCAAGGTCAAAGATCAAGAATCAAAAGGTTTTGAGGAGTTTTCCATTTTTGGCATGTGGTTGGTCATGGAAGTTTCTAATTTTGGCAACTTTTTGCCCTAATTTTCAAAGACACATAACTTGGTGAAAAAAGCTTCAAATGAATTGCCATAAAACATGAAAGTTGAAGATTAAGTTCTCCCATTTTTAAAAAGTATAAGTACATTTTCATAGCCCTCATGGATTGGGAGATAAGCCCTTCGAAAGTTGCTTGAATTTTAGGGCATGCCATGAATTTCAAGCTTCATCCAAATGCAAGAACTTCTGAAAGTCATTTTTAAGTTGTTTTATGGACCAAATGAGATCATATTCTTACAAGGCATTGCATAAGTGTTGTTTTGCTCCAAAAATATCATCAATTTCGTTTATGAGGAAAAGTATACCACACAAGGTGCAAAATTGCATGATCATTCAAAATGCATGACCCTCACATCCAAGGGCCAGGATACTTCCAATTATGAACCAAGGGTTGGATTGTGATTGAACACGTGAAAGGAAAGAGAGGATGGCACGAGCATTTCACCACTTCACATCACTTTTTCATTTCTTGCAAAATCATCCTCACACCCTTCTCTCACGTGCATTTCCCTTGCATTTTCAAGCACTGAAAGCATGCACCATATATAAACCAATTAGGGTTTCATCTCTCCTCAGATTCATAGCATTTGTTCACTCTCAAGTTTTTGCTCATTCTGCAATTCTCTTCGAATCTCATCATACACTCACCATTTACAAGAACCAATAGCATATTCTTGATCAGTGAAGTGCAAAGAGTCAGAATCAACCACTTGTTCAAGCTAATCCTCAAGATTTTACATCTTGCCATTTCAGTGCAGCAAGCTTCGAGCTCTAGGATCAAGCAGCTTTCAAGGCTTTAGTTGTATTTATTTTGCAACTAGAGTGTATTTGGAGTGGATTTGCAGCTCCTCTTGGCTTATCTCAAGTTATTTCCAGATCTGTAGAGCTCATGTTAGCATCAAATTCTCAGATCTAGAAATGAAATTGTTTGTGCTCATTGTGATCTACACGTTTGGCTGATGATGTTGATCTGTTTAGAATGAAAAATGATCATGAAATGAGCTTGATATGTTGATTTTCATTTTGTTACATAAATCTGTTTGTCTTCGATCTGGATTGTTCTTTGATCTTTTATGAATTTCATGTAGCTTAATGATTTGATCTGGAGGTTTTGAGTCATTTATGTGATGTTTTGTTCTTGATTTGAATTTTTCGGTGTCGGAGCCCTAGCTCCGGTCACCAGATTCTGGAGATTGGTCACCTGAGTTTGAAAGGAAGAAGATGAACGCAGGCCTTTGGATCTGGGATCTGGACGGAGGAAAATGTGACAACGCATTAAAACCACCCCCTCCCTCTCACGTGTTTAATGTTTTAAATTTGAAATCTGATAATTCATTTTATTTCGCACACACCATAAGTAACCTGCACTCACCACCCTGGCCAATCAATGTGATTACTTGGTTTAATGAGTGACCTGATCTGGAGCGTACCTTTGATCCATTGGTTTTTTCCTTTTTTCCTGATTAAACTGAATTTGCATAATAATTGTTGTGAGCTGCGCTGAACCATTGGGCTTGTCTTGCTTTTCGCACCCCCTGTCTTTGTGAGCCCATTTAAAATGAACTATTTTGTTTGCTGATTGCACCCCAGCTTCATTAATCCTTTCTTTTATTTCATTTTATTTCTAGTTTGATTTTTAATTTTTAAAAATAGAATTAGGTCATCCAAAATTATAAAAAATTCATGAGTGTTTCTTTTAGTTTTCACTATTTTTTGGCATTTGTATTTTTCATTTATTATTAATTGCCACATAGAAATTAATTGTCTCTTTTAATTAATTGATTTTATTTCATTTTGAAGCATGCTGGTTTGTTCATTTTCTATCTTCGTAATTATTTTGAATTTTGAGATGATTCTTTTTGCTCTGGATTCATGATGAGATGTAGTTTATTGGTGATTTTCTTCTGATTTTTAGAAGTTTGCTTAATTGATTTTGGTCTCTAACTTGTGCATAAAGCTTTCTAACCCTAATCCATGTTTGAACCTCATTTGAATGGCTAAGCTTCTGATTTTGATCCCCTCCTTTTGGCATGTTGATATTGTATGATTGAGGATTATTTGTGCAAGTTCTTGGAATTTTTGGATGTATACTTGATTTAATTTGAATTTTTGTTCCTTACTTGTTCCCTTTTGCTTCTTTTGGGTCATATGGTCACTCCTTAGGTTAGAAGGGCACTTGTGCCAACTTCTTTAAGCTTGTCTTGTGATGCACAAGTCTGATCAAGATACTACAAGCTTTATTCCATGAGACACTTGTAGTCCTCCCATCTTGGGATAGTACAAGCTTGTCTTGTGATGCACAAGTCTGATCAAGATACTATCATCACCAAGAAAACCATAAAAAACACTTCTTCATCAAAAATAAAAAAAATACTTAATAAGTTTAATGAGTTAGTGAGCTTAAGCCCTAATCTCTAGATTCAAGTTTTGGGGATCTTCTCCTTACTTGAGTGTGCTTGTTCTATTATTCCATCTTGGAATGTAGTGACAAGTGCACATTCCATGGAAAAGAGCTTGAGTTCACTTCCTTGTGACACACTCATAAAAGGTTCTAAGAAACACAACAAACAATAAGCGTCTTTCCTTCGGGAATTCTTTTCTAATCTCCTTCGCTCCGTCCGCAAACTTGCTTCTTCTTGTCATTTTGCAAGACGGTAATGCACTCGTCGTCCGAGCCTGCAACACCTGAGCATTGACATAGGCAGTTCAAGCCTTAATACACAAGAAATCTTTCCCACCCCTAGTTAGGGGAACTACGGCGACTCTGATCCTCATTGTCCAGATGAGGTACGTAGGCAGCGGGGTAGGGCCCGTTCGAGCACACTCTTTTATTTTCCCTACATTTTCCCCCTTTCTTTTCTTTTCTTTTCCAGTTCCAGTCTCATTTTTGCTGCAACTTTTATTCTTCACCCTTTGAAATAGTTTCTTTGCAAGCGTGGATCCTGTCGGGTACGGCGGACGATCTGGGGTGCTAATACCTTCCCAGGTCGTAACCGACTCCCGAACTCAGCTTCTTTGGTTCGCAGGACCCGTGTCCTTCCTTTTCTTTTCTTCTGGTTTGTGCAGCATTACCATTCCCATTCCTTCGAGATAAAAATGCCTGGCTGGAGACTCTACCTCTTTCCGCGCCACTTTCGCGTTTGTACCAGGATGGAAATCCGGGGAGCGACAGCTGGCGACTCTGCTGGGGATCGAACCCAGAATCTTTGGTTCCCTTGAGAGTCTCTCCTAGCGCTTGCGTGTTTCTGTTTATTTAGGTGTTGATTGTTTGTTGTTGTGTGTTGTATTTTACTATTGTTTATTTACAGTTTTATTTACAGCTTTATTTACAGTTTTCAGTATTTATTTTCTGCATCATATTATATACTGGACTGTCTGGACTGGATTTTCTGTTTGGTGGGCTTGGGTGATACTGTTTCTGAGAGATGAGCTCATTACCACGGCTCGAGTGCACCTTAGGACTTAGAGTGGTTCCACTTTGGCCTCATGAGATCTTGTCATGGGGGTAGTAGTGAGTTCCACGCCCAGATTTGCGACCGTCTTGGAAATGTCTTGATTTGGGGATCTTCCTCTTTCATTTCATAACCTTGACAATTATGTGCAGCTGGGGACCGATCATTGAGAACCTTGTGGAAACATCCCTCTCTAGTGATGACAGTGGCAGACCACATTTTGTGGCAAACCCATTCGCATCCGAGGGCCCACCTGGGACTTACATATGATGACCTTGTTTTCTCGGACTCAGCTGAGGCCTCCCTGAGTAGTATATAATACCAAACCGATTCCCTGATCTGGTCATGAGCCATTTCTCGGAAATGGTGAAAGTATTATTGTTATTCGGTTTTGAGAGTTCGTGATGTTTGACCCGGAGCATACCAGTGAGATTGGGAGGGGTTTACAGGTTTGCAGGAACCCTTGGCCTCTACATACCTTCATTATACTTTTCTTCAACCAGAAGTCAAGAGTGTTCAGAAATTAGCAGGGCTGATGAATGACCAAGTCTTAGGAAATTTCAGAAAGAGGTATGGTCAGATATTGAAGTACATGGACAAACCTACTGCAGACCAGAAGGATAGCTTGCATACTTTGCTTCAGTTTTATGATCCCTTGCTGCGGTGTTTTGTATTTCCAGACTACATCTTGGCTCCTACCTTGGAGGAGATTTCCAGCATTTTGGGTGTGCCATTCAGAGATACTTTGCCTTATTATGGGTCTGAGGTGGTTCTCAAGGAAGAAGACATAGCCAGAGTCTGTCGTTTACCAGTTGCTAAGGTCAAGAAGGCTTTGAAGGACAGTGAAGGCAGAGGACTCCCTTGGAATGTGCTTATACCAGAGGCTGAAGAGTATGCCAAAGAGGGTAAGTGGGGAGACTTTGGTGATGTGCTGGCTTTGATGGTGTATGGGTCTAGTCTTTTCCCGGGAAAAAAAATTTGTGAGCTTGGAAGTGATCTCCATATTTGCTAAAGGCAATCCTGTGCCAACTCTGTTGGGAGATTTCTACTACAACGTCCATTACTGGAATGAGAAAGGCAGAGGTGGACCAGTGGGTTGTTGTGCTTCATTATTTGCTGAGTGGTTTGCTAGGCAATTGCCAAAGTCAGGCTCTTTCAAGGAGATGAGAGATGAGTGGAGGTGGTCTAGGAGGCTGATGGGACTAACTGCTGCGGATATAGCTTGGGGATATGACAGAGATCTGCTGGGAAAGGAGTTGCTGGTTAGTTGTGGAAGATTTGCTGGAGTGCCTTTGCTAGGAAGAAAGGGTGTGATCAGTTATCATCCAACATTAGCCAGGAAGCAATTTGGTTATCCTCTGAGAGATCCACCAAATATGGAAGAATATGCTGAGTCTTTGTATTTTCCTGTGTAGGGAAACAAAGAGTTAGTTATACAAGCATCTCAGGCTTGGGCTCATAGGGTGAGGAAAGGTAAGAAGGATTTTGGAAGAGTAGATCCCAAGACATATCCTCCTTTTGCTACATGGTTGCAGAAGCGTGTAGAATAAGTGCTCATGCCATTCTCAGTGGAAGCTCCATTATATCCCAAAGAAGCGCCATGCCAGAGTACTGTCTCTCTTGAAGAATATAAGAAACTGGAAGCTCAACTGCACGAGGTCCAGGTAGAGAATGCTGAAACGGTTAACTTGTACCATCTTGCCAACCGAGCCAAAAATGAAGCAGAGGGAAAGCTACAGAAGATGCAAGCCTCATTGGAAGCTAAAGAGAAAGAGTTTGCTGGAAGAGAAGCTCACTTTCAGAGATTGGGTCTGATGGAATATAAAAGAGAAGCAGAGCGTAAGAAGACTCTGAAGACTCTTAAAGAAGCTCGCCAGTCTATTGTTTGGTTGCAAGGCCAAAGGGAACAGGAGCAGAAGAAGTATAAAGAAAAAGAAGAGTTTTTCGAGGTACAAATGACCTTCAAGAAAGAGGAAGTGGAACAAGTCCACAACATACGAAGAGAAAAGATCCAACAATTGGCACAAAGCTAGATGGCCTTGAAAGAGGCACTGAAGGAGATTGAAGAGCTCAAGCTGAGAGCAGGTGTGAAGAAGAACAGGACAAAGGCAGCTACAGAAGAATTTGGGTCTTTAGTTTAGATTTTATTGTTGTTCAGACTACCTACATACTTGTTGTAGGAGTCTTGCTTTATCCTTTGTCTTTTGTTCATGTATTGACTTGTAACCCTCTGAGGAATTTATTTGTGCTCTAACTTTTTGGCCGGCAGTGGGTTATCCATGTTATGCAGTGTTAATATGCAAATTACCATTTCTGAATATGCAAAGCTTGTTTGTATGATACTGCTAAGATCTGAACACTCTTCAAAGGGAAAGTTTGAAAATTAATGCTCATAGTGGTCATTTGGGGCAAATACCAGAACTGGGACATACAAATGCCTAAACTTGGAAACATGAGTAGTTACATTGCATGCATATAACGTGTTTGTTTGTTTTGCAGGTAGTTCTTCAGTTTCTAATGTTTATGTCGTTTCAGGCACTATAACTCCCAGGAAGTTTCGAGAATAGTCGATCGTACACAGATATCCCACAAGAGTCAACAGAGAAAGAGTGATGGATCAAATGCATGCTGATTTAGCTGACTTGAGATTGAGAATGGACAATTTTATGACCCTTATGGCAGGGATGGGTCAGAATCACGAACGTTTACGTGAGATGGTGGAAAATAGTCAAGCCAGGAACAATGAGGCTGTTGATGGAGGTAATCGCAACGGTGCTGGCGCCCGTCAAGTTGAAATCCCTGTGGCATAGCCAGGGGTCACCATTATCAATGATGGACTGAACAACATGCAGATGGATGGTCAAGACGAACAGTTTACTTTGTTGGACGAAGCGGAAGGCCAATGGGCTGAAATGAACAGAAAGTTTGAAGAGATGGCTGAGCAGATCAGGGCCATTCGTCTCAGAGCTCTCTGGGGTTTGATATTACTGACTTGGGCTTGGTTCCAGGGGTTAGAATCCCTTACAAGTTCAAGGTTCCTACTTTCGAGAAGTACAACGGCACAACGTGTCCAAAGACTCACCTCCAGTCCTTTGTGGGAAGAATTGCTGCCCATACTGATGACGAGAAGCTATGGATGTATTACTTCCAGGATAGCCTGGTAGGGGCCTCCTTGGAGTTGTATATGAAGTTGAGTAGGGTTAACATTAAGAGCTAGAAGGACTTGGCAGAGGCGTTCGTGAAGCAATACCAGTACAATTTGGACATGGCTCCAAATCGCACTCAACTGCAAACCATGTCTCAAAATGCTAAGGAGGGATTTAAGGAGTATGCTCAAAGGTGGCGTCAGCTTGCTGCCAGAGTACAACCACCTTTGTTGGAGAATGAGATGGATGATATGTTCATGGGAACATTGCAAGGGGTGTTTATCGAAAGGTTGGCGTCTTGTTCAGCTACCAAGTTCAATGATATAGTAATAACAGGCGAGAGGGTCGAAACTCTGTTGAAAATGGGGAAGATTCAGGACACCGGTGCGAGTAGCTCGAGTGGCGTGAGAAAAACTTTTAATGGACCTCCGAGAAGGAGAGAAGGTGAAACCAATGTTGTGTATGGCCGAGGACGGGGCCGAGGATATAGAAGATCATATGAGCAAGTGGCAGCTGTCACTATCCCCTCAAGTCCTGTGCAGCAGGTACAGACTCAACCACAACAACAACAACAGCAACAGCAACAGGCACAACGTAACAATTATCAGCAAAGACCTTATCAAACGAGACAAGCTCGTCCGACTAATAGGGTGCTTGAAGCAATTCCCATGACATATACTGCACTGTTGCAGAGGTTGCTAGACCTGAAATTGATACAACTGAGGACATTAGCACCACCTCCACCTGGAGAGCTTCCAATGGGGTACGATGCCAATGTTAGATGCGCATTCCATTCAGGGGAACCCGGGCACTCAACTGAGAAGTGCAGGGCGCTACAGCATAAAGTTCAAGATTTGATCGACTTAAAGGCGATTAATTTTGCACCACCGCCTAATGTTACGTCAAACCCTATTCCAAACCATGGAGGGGCTAGAATAAATGTTGTTGACGAAGGTGAGAAGTTAAGCTTGATTCTGAACGTAGAAGAAGTGAAGACTCCACTGTTGGTGGTGAAAGAAAGGCTGTTAAAAGGACAAGTGTTTTCGGGATGTGGTTCTAATTGTGAAAAGTGTTTGAGTTCAGTGAACGGCTATGAAGACTTGAAGATGGGGCTGCAGTATTTGATTGATGAGGGGTCATTGCAGTTTGATAAAGTTGATAATGAGGGTGATTGTGTGTCTACTATAACAATCTACTATGATCCAGCTGAATTACCTGCCAGGAGGGAGCCTGTGACTATATATGCTCCGAAAGTCAGTCCTGTTACTATTACTGTTCCCGGGCCTGTTCCTTATACTAATGATAAAGCTATTCCATGGCATTATGGCTCAGATGTGTATGTGGAAGGATGAAAGGTCGAGAGTAAGTCTGTAACAATTGACCCAACTGTGGTGAACGTCGGAGGGGTTGGTGGTTTTACAAGAAATGGTCGTCTTTTTGCTCCTCAAGCTCTGAGAGGAGATCCTGAAGCTGAAGTTGTGGAAAAGGCTAAAGGAAAGCAAATAGAAACTGAAGAAACGACAACTCCTGTTGCTTGCCAAGGTACCTTTGAGAAAGAAGTGGAGGAATTTATGCGGATAATAAAGAAGAGTGATTATAAGGTGGTCGAACAGTTGAACCAGACGTCGTCCAAGATATCAATTTTGTCTTTGCTGATGTATTGTCCAGCTCATAGAGAAGCCTTGTTGAAAGTGTTGCAGATGGCATACGTTCCTCAGGAGATAACTGTTAATCAACTGGAGGCTGTAGTGGGCAGTGTGAATGCAAGCCACGGGTTGGGCTTCACAGATAGAGACCTTACTTCAGAAGGCCGCAATCACAACAAAGCATTGCATATTACCATGGAGTGTAAGGGTGCTGTTTTGTCACATGTCCTGGTTGACACAGGCTCTTCTCTTAATTTACTCCTGAAGAAAGCCTTAATGAAGTTGAATGTCGATGGTATCGTCTTGCGACCCAGTGATTTGATAGTTAAAGCCTTTGATGGGTCCAGAAGGTCTGTGTTCGGAGAAGTTGAGTTACCTGTGAAAATAGGGTCTCAAGTATTCAAGAGCACGTTCTATGTCATGGACATCCAACCTGCGTATAATTGCTTGCTATCAAAAGTTGCAGGAGCAGTAACATCCATTTTGCATCAAAATCTGAAGTACGTGGTTGATGGCCAAGTAATCACTGTGTGTGGGGAAGAAGATATCTTTGTGAGCCACCTATCAACTTTCAAATATGTGGAGATGGACGGAGAGATCCATGAAACACTGTGTCAAGCCTTCAAAGCGGTTAATTTCAACACTTTGGCTCTGGTAGAGAGAAACAATGAAAAAGAAGGTACCTCCATTCACTCCTACAAGCAGGCCAAAGAAGTGGTTCAATCGGGAAGCGCCCAGGGCTGGGGCAAGTTGCTGGAATTAGAGAAGAAAGATGACAAGTTTGGTCTTGGTTATCAGCCTGGTGGATCTAACTGGCCTCAGAGTGGTAAAGCCATAACTTTCACAAGCGTCGGGATGCTCGATCGCAACCACATCTGTGCAATAAGCGAAGAAGGAGACAGTGACTGCGACTGGGATAACTGGATTCACCCGTGTGCACCCGGAGAGGAGCTCAAGAACTGGTTTGCTGAAGACATCGTCCAAATTACCTGGCAACCAAAGTAATTTACTTGTTTCCCTTTTTATCATGCTGCATTGTCAATCCTGCACTCTGCCCAAGGTGCACGGATCCATTTGTAGGGCCACCATGATTTTAATGCATTTATATTTTACCATGAAATGAAGGACATTTTTTCAAGCAAATTGCGTTCTCTTTCTTTCGTTTTAAATTTTTCACAAAAAAAAATAATAAATGGCAATGTGTTTTTCGTTTGTTTATGTGTTTGCGTCTCTTTTGAAAAAAAGAACAGATTCTGAAATAAGCACATCATCTGTGCAGTGTTGATCATCCGGATTCTAGTGATAATGTTCCTGCTATGACCACGCATGACTTTGACAATCCTATCTACCAAGCTGATGAAGGGGTTGAGTAGACTGTGAACTCCGCGAAGAATTGGTCAGGTTGTTGAAACATGAGGAAAGGGTCATTCAGCCTCATCAGGAAGAAATAAAGATCATCACCATTAGGACTGAAGATGTGAAGAAAGAGATAAAGATTTGGGCCAGTCTGTAGGTCGAGGTAAAGAAAAAGTTGATTGGTATGCTATGTGAATATGTGGATATCTTCGCCTGGTCGTATCAAGATATGCCAGGGTTGGATACTGACATTGTTGTGCATAAGCTACCATTAAGATAAGATTGTCCTCCTGTGAAACAAAAGCTGAGAAGAACTCGTCCTGACATGGCGATGAAGATCAAGGAGGAGGTTCAGAAGCAGTGGGATGTCGGATTCCTTGCCGTAACTAGTTACCCACCTTGGTAGCTAACATTGTGCCTGTACCAAAGAAAGACGGCAAAGTTCGGATGTGCGTTGATTATCGTGACCTAAACAGAGCAAGTCCAAAAGATGACTTTCCATTACCTCACATTGATGTGCTGGTAGATAAAACCGCTCAATTCTCAGTATTTTCCTTCATGGATGGTGTAACACGGTGGGAGAACTGACTTTCTATAAATGTTGCGGATAGCAAGAGTCGCCACCGACTTTTATTTTATCCATAAGAAAAGGACATAAAAGAACAGGAAAGACCTATTTTAAAAGACTTGAGTTCGGGGGGTAGGTTATACAAAGGGAAGGTGTTAGCACCCTTTATATCCATGGTTATCCATGGGCTCTTAGTTACTTAGCTCACTTTGTTTGTTTGCAAGAGTGTAGTGTGTGATTAGAAAAATTTCTTTAAGTACTTTGTAATGACCCTCGTATGGGTGTATACAAAGCCAAGTTTAGAAATTGTGAGGTGTAAAAGTAATTTTGAAAAGTGTGAGCAAGTAACTATGAGATACCTACCCTAGATTAAGCCTTTCGTATTCTCGTATGTTCTTTCAATGGTAAGACTATCCCTATTATTAAGGAATAGGTAGTCATTACCTTGGATGTTATAAGGGACATATGAAGGGACATCTGTGTTTAGGCAACTGTAAGGTGTCTTAGCAATACGAAGGGACTTATCATCTTTTATTCGAAAGGGACAAGATCATTTACATAGGCAACATCGAAGGGACTTGATCTTATAATCTTTAAAGGGACTTGATGATATTTTATGAGAATGGACTTTGCTTTTTAGACACCTTACTTGACCTTTTTATTTAGGCAACATGAGGGATAACCTTAGGAAGTGAGATGGCGATCAAAGATCGACTTACGTGTGTGCGTGTATATGTTCATATATTTATCTTATGATTAGTGATTCTAAATTAACTTTAAAGTACAAACATGTTATCACTCCCTATATTTACTAACCATGGCAATATAAACATTTATAAATAAAATAAAGACAAAAATAACCCTACGACTATTACAAGGCTTTTGCAGTTACATAAATATAGAAACGATTAAATAATAAATATATAACGAAATAATAAAAAGGGTTAGTAATAAAAATAATTATAAGAAAGAAAATGGTAGCACAAATATACAAAATATATGTAAATTAAATAAACAAATTTTAAGAATTTTTGAGATGAAAAAAAATAATAAAGATAATAATAAACCATATACTAATTTATTTACAAAATAAAGCATGATTAATTATTTAATTATATATATTAGAAAAATTTATTAAGTTTAATATTTAAACAAAATAATTAAGGTAATAAATTAAGGTTTTAAAAAATTAGGGTTTTAGAAATTAGGGTTTTAGAAATTAGGGTTTATAACTCAAATTACAATATTTAGTTAATTGTTTACAAAAATAAATATATGATAATAATATATACATATTTTAATTTAAATAAAAAAAACTTGGATTAAGATTTTAGAAAATAAATTAGAAGTTTTGTTTTATTTAGAAAATATGAAATATTTACATATTATTATCTAAATATATTTTTATTGTAATTAAAATTAATTATAAAATAATAATAATAAAACAGAATAATTAAAAAAATAAAATCCAAAACTTACCTGGGGCAGGGATTGAACCCACGCCCTAGGCTTTGTTTCCCCTGGACGCATAAGGCTACCACCAAGCTGCGCGCGTGTTGTGAACAATAGATGAGTAAAAGGCCTCATACATTAAACCTGGAAATACAAGTGAAATAAAGCAAAAAAAATGGTGAAGCTGGGATTCGAACCCCTGCCCTTGTCTTCATACGCGTATGCACTTACAAGCTGAACCACTGCAGTGTTTACGAAATATAACGAAAACGAATTCTAAAAATATTAAATTAATAATTTGAATTTTGCGGATGACGCCAAAGATCATCTTCTACCTCTGGAATTCGCAGGTTTTCCTGCGAATTCTCCTGCGAATTTATTTACGATTTTTCCTGCGTGTTAAGCCCTGCGAATTCTCAAACATCAAGCAAACAGTGAAATTTTCTTAAATTGATGAATGCAATATGATCCTTACATTTTGTACAATCCAACCATGTCCTTTAAAATAATTTATATTCGGTGAATCACAAAATCCTAAATTAGGTTTACAAACCCTAGCCATGGCTTCTCACGATTCTTGCGGCTAAACTCAACAAGAAATTTCCAGAAAGCTTCAACACAATGAAACAAACAAGATTAAACAATCAAAATCAATTAAAATGCAGTAAACTCGTGAAACCAGAAAATTTGAATATGACATGAATATTGATTCGGGTTATGCGAATGAAGGAGTTTTTGATGTTGTTTATGATCCAGACATGTTAAATGAACATCATAGAATGCATTGCAACCCGTAGTACACCTTGAAATCACCTCTAACTTGAAATCCGAATATGAATTTTTGAATGAATTTTTGAAGTTTTGAATGTGCACTTGGAGGCTCTGAATTCGTGAATAGGGCTTAGCTTCATGTTGTTTATATATCACCCAATGAATTTAGGTCAAAACTTTCAACAAACCTATGGATTTTTGGACCTTAGGAGATTGAAAAAGATGTGATATTAAAACTTGAATATTATTTGATCTAGCCTTTCTATTTTGGTATGATTTGAATTATATTGGTATCAATCAAGTTTAAATAAGTTTTAAGACCTTCTAGAATCCAAATTTTTTCCAAATATATGACTTTCATATTTTATTTTAATTTAATTTGTATTTTAATGAATAAAATTCAAATAAATATCAAATAAAATATAAAAAATCAGAAAATGTGTGGGTTGGTTCATGCTTGATGATTTTATAAAGATTGGATGGCAATTTGGTGGGCTCATTTAGCAAAAATTGGTTTTAAGGCCTTATTTGCTTCATAAACTTCCCAAAAATTTCCCAACTTTGCAAGGGAACAAATCCTTCAATTTTAATGCTATGAAGGTGTTCTTGGACATTTTGGAAAGCTTAAAGAGTCCTCTAACCAACCTCTTTGGTCTCATGTCCATATCTTTTACCATTCTCAAGTTATGCTCTTTGGAAGTTGTTGACTTTTTGTTGACTTTTAAAAGGACTTGTAATGTCCTTGCTCATACCTTCCAAACGAAGCATTTTTGGTGTTGGATTGTGATACAAAAAGTTGTAGAGAATTCAATTTCCTTAAAAATGAGATTTGTATGGAAAAATATTGATGAAGCATGTGAAAGTTATGGCTGGTCAAAGTTCAGTTGACTTTTCCTGTGAAAACCCTAATTTAGAAACTCCTGATTCTTGATGATCTGAAATCTCCTTGATGAATCATGATCATCCCTTGATCAAATGATGAATTTCACTTCATATAATTGATGTTGGAAAAAAATCATGAAGTCTGACTTTGGTTTGACCACAGTTGACCTCAGTTTGACTTTTTGACTGCCTTGACTGATTTTAACCTATCTGATCATCTGACTGAGCAAATCTTTTGGGAAAGTCTTGAAACTTGACATGGGGATTCTTGAACTCATATAGGATGTTATGAAGCTAACTTGAAGTCTTGGAAGTCCATTTAGCCTGATGAAAGTCAAAACCCTAGTTTAAGATGCATTGCTTAGGAGGATGCTTTGTCTGAGGGAATTGTCAAACTTTCTGACTAATTGTGAACCCTGTGAACCTTGTGAACCTCATGAGATGTCTTGTGAATATTGTGAACTTTGTGAACCTCATGAGATGTCTTGTGAACATTGTGAACCTTGTGAACCTCTTGGGACATAATGTATTGTCTTGTGGAGGGCAAATTTTGGGGTGCAACAGCTGCCCCTGTTCAACTTTCTGAAACCTGAGGGGTTAGATTGGTATATGTGCCAGTCGTGACCTGGAAGGTTGAAGGGGATTGAACACAAAAGCCCAAAAATTTGCACTCGCCAGTGCGTAAAGGAAAGCTGATGATTAATTGTATATGCTTGAGTGGGCTTGAAGGTGCCACTTGGAAGAACTGGAGATGGGCTTAAAGATGCCATCTAAAGTATCAGGAGGTGATGATATCTCTATGTTGATACTGGATATCAGTACTAGGTCTTTGTATAGGCCGTCTCTGAATCGTTTATGCAACATGGTTTGAATTGTTGAATAGACCGGTAGAAATAAATCTTCGTGACGATTATCTCTTCTGGAAATATCTTGGATTAGGAAATGGATCTTTGTACAGACCGTTTGCCTACTCTCCAAGGACAAAAGAATATCAGGATTAATTCTTCTGAAAAATATCTTGAACTAGGGAATGGATCTTTGTACAGACCGTTTTCCTACTATTCAAGAGCAAATAGATTAAATCTTCTAAAAATATCTTGAACTAGGGAATGGATCTTTGTACAGACCGTTTGCCTACTATTCAAGTCCAGATAGATGAAATCTTCTGGAAATATCCTGGATTAGGGAATAGATCTTTGTACAGACCGTTTTCCTACTCTCCGAGGAAAAAAGAGTATCAGGATTGAATCTCCTGAAAATATCCTGGATTAGGGAATGGATCTTTGTACAGACCGTTTGCCTATTCTCCGAGGACAAAAGAGTGTCAGGATTAAATATCCTGAAAATATCCTGGATTAGGGAATGGGTCTTTGTACAAACTGTTTGCCTACTCTCCGAGGACATCTTGAGTAATATATAGATCATTTCTGACCTGTTGTGAATTGTTGATATTGTTTTATCTGCATATAACCATCCTGCAAAGAAAAGGTTAGTTTATGAAATATGTATGCATGCATGGCATGGTGCATCTATGTAAATGTATTAAGCATTTATGGATATGTTATGGTATGATGTAAATGATGTAAGTATGAATCATGTAGCCTGAAGCGTTTGGATATCTTTGTATAACAACTGATGGCTAGGGAAAATAAATCCCGATTCGTTGTTGAAGAATATGAGGAACTCGTTCCCGTATTGTTTGATAGTATAATATTTATAACCTCCCGTCTTCGTTCGCCGTACTTCTATAAAAAGAGATGGACATAAACTCAAGGGAAGATGTAACTCGAAGTATCTATAAAGATAGATTTACTGTACTGGGGGCTTGTAGTTGTCCTATGAGGATGAACCGGTGAAGCTTCGTTGAATTCTTACCTTCGTTCGTCCTTAGTAAATACTATTACCATAGTTTATGCATTTCCGGTAAACATCAATCATATTCAAAAGCATACATACATTCAAACACAACCAATGGAAGTTTCGCTTATGTAAATAAGGTAAAAGTAAATCTGGATTCAAAGATGAAATTTTATTTATATTACAAAGTGACCTATACATAGGCAAGTTTATACAAGGAGACAGAAATCCTAGTAAGAGGAATTCGTCGTAAAATTTTTACAAAACAAAGAAAACAGCTATGTGAGAAATAATCCTATCGAGTTTCAATTCTACTATTGCCATTATCTTCAAGTATCTCATCTTCTGCTGTTGAGACGAAAACGATTGGATTGATCTTTATCTGTTCGAGCTTGAGTTAAGCAGCACAACTGGTTGGAGTTACATGGGTGATCCAAACGAGACATAGTCATACGCTTTAATCCCTAACTTTTGCCTGGATTTCCCTTTCAGGTTTTCAATCCACCGGGATACCCTTTTTTGCCCAAGCCGCCTTTTCAGGTTTTCGACTTGCCGGGTGTACATTTTTTTTTATATATATCCCTAATTTTTGCCCGAACCCTTTTAGTTCGCCGGGATGCCCTTATTTTTGCCTAGGCCAGTCAACCTAGCGGGTCTCTTTTTATGGGTAGTATTTTTTAACTATGTCTGCGTTTACAGGCTGTGGAAATTCTTCACCATCCATAGTAGTAAGCATCATGGCACCTCCTGATAATACTGTTTTGACCACAAATGGCCCTTCATATGTAGGAGTCCACTTGCCCATAGGATCACCCTGTGGTAATATGATACGCTTGATTACCAAGTCACCAACCTGATATACCTTTGGCTTAACCTTCTTATTAAAAGCTTTGATCATCCGTTTCTGGTACATCTGGCCATGACAAACAGCTGCCAACCTTTTCTCATCAATCAAATTTATCTGGTCAAGTCGAGTCTGAATCCACTCATCTTCATCCAAGCCTGCATCCTTCATGATTCTTAAGGAGGGTATCTGAACTTCAATGGGCAGAACTGCTTCCATACCATAGACTAAGGAGAATAGGGTTGCCCCTGTTGAAGTGCGTATTGTAGTACGATAGCCATGAAGAGCAAATGGTAACATCTCGTGCCAATCTTTGTAAGTGACAGTCATCTTCTGTAGAATCTTCTTGATGTTCTTATTAGCAGCTTCTACTTCCCCATTCATCTTCGGACGATACGGAGAAGAGTTGTGATGCTTAATCTTGAACTATGTGCAGAGATCAGTAATCATGGTGTTGTTCAGATTAGAGCCATTGTCAGTAATAATCCTTTTAGGGAGTCCATACCTGCAGATGAGATTATTCTTAATGAATCGAGCCACCACATTCTTAGTAACAGATGCAAATGAAGCTTCCTCCACCCACTTAGTAAAGTAATCAATAACAACCAGGATGAAACGATGCCCATTAGAAGCCGTAGGCTTGATCTCACCAATCATATCAATGCCCCACATGGCAAAAGGCCAAAGAGCAGTTAACACATTCAATGGTGATGGAGGTATATGCACTTTATCAGCATAGATTTGACACTTATGACATGTTCTGGAATGTTGATAGCAGTCAGCTTCCATGGTAGACCAATAGTAACCTACTCTCAATATCTTCTTTGCCATGGTACGACCACTAGAATGAGTGCCAAAGATCCCATCATGCATGTCTTCCATAATCTCTGTTGCTTCCTTCTTATCCACACAACGAAGCAAAGTTGAATCATGATTGCGCTTGTACAAAATTCCATTACTCAAGAAGAACTTAGCAGAAAACCTCCTCAGAAACTTCTTATCTTTGACAGATGCCCCTTTAGGGAACTCCTGAGCTTCAAGATATCTTTTTACTTCATAGAACCAAGGCTTCCCCTCTGCTTCTTCAGTGTCAATATCATTGCAGTATGCAGGCTTCTCAAATCTATCAATGGTAATCTTGGGAGCTTCATCATCCCAGCTGATCTCAAACATAGATGCCATGGTGGCTAATGCATCTGCCAACTGATTTTCTCTTCGTGGAATATGTCTAAAGGTAATCTCTTCAAAATATGGGATCAAAGACAACACATGCTCTCTGTAAGGAATGAGATTATCATGTTTGGTATCCCAATATCCTTTGATCTGACTCACTACCAGGGCTGAATCTCCATATACGTCCAGGAACTGAATCTTGATATCAATGGCAGCTTTGATGCCCAGGATACATGCCTCATACTCAGCCATGTTATTGGTACAATAGAAACAAAGTCTTGCAGTAATCGGGGTATAAGATCCTTCAGGGGAAATGATCACAACACCAACACCATTACCAAGCGCATTAGAAGCTCCATCAAAAACCATAGTCCATCGGGATCCTTGTTCAGGTCCGTCATATTGTCCATGTTCTTTAGTAATAATCACAATGTCTTCATCAGGGAATTCAAAACTCATTGACTGATAATCATCCACTGCTTGATGAGCCAAATGATCAGCTACCACACTACCCTTAATGGCCTTCTGAGTAGTGTACTGTATATCATATTCTGTTAAGATCATTTGCCATCTTGCTATTTGTCCAGAGAGAGCAGGTTTCTCGAATATGTACTTGATTAGATCCATCTTTGAAATCAATAAGGTAGTATGAGTCAACATATACTGTCTTAGTCGGCGAGCAGCCCATGCCAAAGCGCAGCAAGTTTTCTCGAGCAGTGAGTATCTTGTTTCACAGTCGGTAAACTTTTTGCTAAGGTAGTATATTGCCTGCTCTTTTCGACCAGACTCGTCATGTTGCCCCAACACACACCCCATTGAGTTGTCTAATACTATTAAGTACATAATCAAGGGTCTTCCATCAACTGGTGGCATCAAGATTGGAGGTTCTAGAAGATATCTCTTGATTTCATCAAAGGCTGTCTGGCACTCATCATTCCACTCCATTATCTGATCTTTCTTCAGCAATTTGAAGATTGGCTCACAGGTAGCAGTTAATTGGGAAATAAATCTTGCAATGTAATTCAATCATACCAAGAAACCTCTAACTTCCTTCTCAGTACGGGGAGTTGGAATCTCTTGTATAGCTTTCACTTTTGCAGGGTCTACTTCAATACCTTTTCCACTGACAATGAAACCCAGGAGTTTACCAGACCTAACTCCAAAAGTACACTTATTTGGGTTCAATCTGAGCTTGTATTTCTTCAACCTTTCTAACAGCTTATGCAGATGATCAAGGTGTTGCTCTTCATTCTGGGACCTGGCTATCATATCATCCACATATACCTCTATCTCATGATGAATCATATCGTGAAACAAAGCCACCATAGCACGCTGATATGTTGCCCCGGCGTTCTTCAAACCAAATGGCATCACTTTATAACAAAAAGTACCCCACTGTGTAACAAATGTAGTCTTCTCCATATCTTCAGGTGCCATCTTGATTTGATTGTAACTGGAGAAACCGTCCATGAAAGAGAATACTTTATGCTGAGCAGTGTTGTCTACCAGAACATCAATATGAGGAAGTGGAAAGTCATCTTTGGGGCTGGCCTTATTCAAATCCCTGTAGTCTACACACATACGTACTTTACCATCTTTCTTAGGTACCGGTACCACATTTGCGACCCATTGAGGATAAGAAGTCACAGCTAAGAACCCTGTATCAAACTGTTTCATCACCTCTGCTTTAATCTTTTCTGACATTTCAGGACGCATGTGACGAACCTTCTGCTTCTTTGGACGACAATCTTCTTTTACTGGCAAATGGTGAACCACAATGTCTGTATCCAACCCTGGCATATCTTCATAGGACCAAGCAAGGATCTCCACATAATCATGTAACATCTGAATTAATCTGCTCTTAACACCATCCTCTAGTTCAGCCCCTATCTTGACCTCTTTCCTGATTTCTTCAGTTCCCAGATTCACAACTTCGATTGGCTCTTCATGTGGCTGTATAGCTTTCTCTTCTTGTTGTAACAACCTAGCAAGCTCTACAGGTACTTCACAATCTTCCTCCTTTCCATCTTCAGCTTGATAGATCAGATTCTCGAAATTATAATTGGCAATAGTAGAACTGTTATCAACAGGATCCAGAGTGGATGAAGATCTGCATTTTAGTGATGTGGGTGTGTGTAAGAACACATAGCTGATAAAAGAAGAATAAAATAAAAGAAAGACAATGAACACAATATTTACGAAAACGAAACGTCCACTTATTTTTATTGAATGAAGTATGCAAATGAAATGACATCCCGAAACAAGCATACCATTGTGCCCCGGGTAAGGCACAAGGCTTAAAAGTTTAATTGTTCAAAAATTACAAACTTAAAAGTAACAACACAGTAATAGTATTTACTCCTGACTAAAGGAGATAGGAATAACGTCTTCAGCCTTCCAATTACTGAGCCCATCACCCACAGTAGGAAAGATCCAGTCATCCAGATTGTAGTCTTCATTATAGTCACCCACAACATTGATTTGATCTTTCATGATCCCCATATTGGTGATACGAACAGCACGAGCACGACGAACAGCCTTCTGGGACTCTGCAGTGAAACCCAAACCAAACTTGTCAGACTTGTAAAGAATGTCAGGAAGCTGACCCCAAATAGTACAACCACCTTCTTCAACCACAACTCTAGCATCTTTGAGGGAGGCCATTGTAGGAGGTACTCTGGTGACCACAGGAACTCTTTTGACAACAGAAGGAGCTTCAGTAGCAGGAACAACCCAAGGAACTACTTCAAATGTCTGGCACGGAGTCTCAACATATTCACCTTCCACTTCAACATACTTAAATGTATTCACATGACTGATCGTATATTCTTCCTCTCCGTAAACAGTGACAATCTTTCCCTTTACTGGGTATCTCAACTTCTGATGTAGAGTGGAGGTCACAACACCTTCCCCGTGGATCCAGGGGCGCCCAAGCAAACAGGAGTACGCAAGACGATATCTGTTACATAGAAGGTATAATTGAAGACTTGAGAGCCTACTTTGATCGGGAGATCTATTTCTCCATGCACCACCCTTCTTGAACCATCAAAGGCCCTCACCACTATATTACTTGGTCTTAATACAACATCTTCAGGACTGAGCTTGTTTAGAACCTCTTTGGGAAGTACATTTAGTGAAGAACCATTGTCTATCAACACATGAGACAAGGTAGTGCCCCTACATTCAATGGAGATATGTAAAGCTCTGTTATGGTTTCTCTTGGCAGGAGTCAAGTCAGCATCAGAAAAGCCTAACCCATTATCATAAGTCAGATGTGCAACACAATTTTCAAATTGATCCACAGAAATCTCATTTGGTACATGAGCAGTCCTCAAGAACTTGATCAAGGCTTTAGCATGAGCCTTAGAACATAGCAACAAAGACAACATGGAAATTTTGGAGGGAGTATGCCCCAACTGGTCAACAATATCATAATCACTTTTGCGAATGATCTTCAGCACTTCTTCCATCTGTTTAGAAAGATTCTCAGCAGCCGGTGCCTCAGCTTGCCCTGAGCATCAGCATTTGGCTCAGAAGTAGAGGTAGTAGTTGGAGTAATTGTATTTTTCGAGGTAGCCGGAGGAGAGAAAATTCTTCCACTTCTGGTGATCTTACTAGATCCAGAAATATTATCAACATCAAGGTTATCATCAGTAACAAGTGTATCAGTCAAAGGTTCCTGCTTAACACCATGGATATAAACATCAGAACCGTAATTCCAGGGTATAGCTTTATCAGAAGTATAAGGAACAGGACCAGGAGTGGTAATAATCATGGGAGGCACTCTAACTTCAGCAACAGTCTTCACCAGGCCTTCAGCAGTAATCTTGATAGGACCCTTAGAAGAAATCTTGACAGGGCCTTTGGAGGTAATCTTTACTGGCACTTTATCAACCATGTCCACATCTTCAACCTTCGTACCTTGAGTTAGATGTTCAACCATAATTTCCACAGAAGGTGTCCTTTCAAACAATATAGTGTAATTGTCCATGAGGCGTTGAATACCATCCTTCAGCTTCCAGCAGCTATCAGGTTTGTAGGCAAAATAAAAACAATCTTCATTACAACCTGGAAAAAATCCAGTCTGTACCAGCTTCTTCTTGATAATGGATAAGGGAGTAGTCACATCTGCTATTGAGGAAACATATGAAACTTCATCAACAGCATTAACAGTCTTCTCATGATTTGGCATGGGAGCAGTAATCACATTTGGAGTCCCAGGAGGGTTAAATTCAATCTCTCCCGCTTCAATCATATCTTGAATCTTGTTTTTCAATATCCAGCAGTTGTTGGTATCATATCCCGGACAATTAGAATGATAGGCACATCGTGCATTAGGATTGTACCGAGGAGAGGAAGTATTAGGATTCTGAGGAGGGTCCTTCAAAGTAATGAGTTCCCCTTTCAACATGTGTTACAAGGCTTGGGCCAGTGACATGTTGATCTTGGTAAATTGTCTTCTAGGCTTTTGTTGATTGTTTTGTGGTAGCTCTGGTGCTGCAGGAATAGGATTGGAAATGTGAAATGCTCCCACAGATTGGTGACTTCTGTTACGGCTAGGTTGACCATACACATCATTAGACTCCTTCTTTACACTAGGGGGCTTCTTGGCAGTGCTTGATGAAGAGGCACTCACCTGTATCTTGCCACTTCTTATACCACTTTCCACACGCTCTCCAGTCATTAACAGCTCAGTGAAGCCAGATGATGAGCTTCCAATGAGATGACTATAGAAAGGACCATTCAGCATACTCATGAACATATCCACTAGCTCCTTGTCAGTCAAAGGAGGTTGAACTCTGCCAGCCAGGTCTCTCCATTTCTGGGCATACTCTTTGAAATTCTCCTTAGCACCCATTGACATGCTTTGGATTTGCATGCGAGTAGGTGCTAAATCAGCATTGTATTGATATTGCCTGTAGAAGGCCTCAGCAAGATCATTCCAATCACGAATATTGGCACTCTCCAATTGATAATACCATTCCAATTGAGCTCCAGACAAGCTCTCTTGGAAGAAATGAATCCATAATTTCTTGTCAGCAGTATGTGGTTGAATTCTCTGGACATAGGACCTTAGATGCAGCTTGGGGCATGAGACACCATCATATACTACAAAAGCAGGGACCTTGAAACCAATGGGTATAACCACTCCAGATATCAAACTCAGATCTTCAAAATCCAGCCCAGAAGACTTTTATAACTCCATAGCAGTCATTCTATCCACCAGCATCTTGAACTTATCTTCATTAGGATCATGATAATAATTTGCTTCAGAATCAGAATCCCCCATAGTATTATGGAGACTGCCTCCCTCTTTCTCAGACTCATAATCTTCAACCTGTTCCTTGGTCTTGACAGGACCTTTGAACCTTCTTCCCAGATTAATAAGGCCTCCTGAACTTCTAGTCTTCTTAGCCAGCAGTGTCTTCAATTCATCCTGTCCCTTGGACAAGTTCAGGACCAACTCTTGGAATTGTGCATTATGTGCCTGGAGATCTTTGACAGTCTGTTCAAGAGCCATTTCTGCTGAAATAAACAGCGAGAAGATAAGATACCTGTACATAAGAAACCTGTGATGCAATGATATGGTGTATAAATGCGTATGCAATGTTTTCAAGGACCGCATGTTTTAAATTTGTTTAAACAACCAAAAAGTAAACTTTTATCAGTAATAAATTTGTTTGCCCCTTGGGCTTACAATAAAAATGAAATGAATACAAAAGATGGGGTTTTAAGTCTCCCATGGATGTTTTCTCTTTGTGTTGAGGTATGAGTTTAGATTCCGCTCCTCGTGAAGTTGTTTTGTTAGCTCCAGGATTCTTTCTTGACTTGCTTTGTAATGAGTCTCAAAAGTATCTCTTTGCTCCTTCAACTGGATCCAGGACCTCTGTAGCTCTTCCATGTCAGTGGGCATGTCTGGATGAAGAATGATATAAGAAGTATCTCCTTCAGCAACTGGCTCCATAGTAACTGGCAAGATGGCAGGATATGGCATCATAAGAGTCTGAGCACGAGATTGCACCCATCTGAGATAAGTTTCCATAGGAATAGTGTACTTGGGCTCTAGAGTCTTGCTGTCAACCTTGTTCACTTTCCTCCATGCTCGCATAAACCTTTGACGATAACCTTGCAAATCGTTGTCGTAGTCAAACACAATACCTTGAATCAACATGTCATAAGGACCATCACTCCGAGCGTAACCAAACTGACGTAGAGCTAAGGAAGGATTGTAGGTAATGCCGCCTCTTATGAAAAGGAGTGGCGCATTAGGGAACTCCCCACAACGGTCAATGATAGTAACATTCTCCATAGATCTAGAGCACCAATGAATGTCTGAATGAGAAAGTGACATGATCCTCTTGGACCACCTGAACCCTTGTTCATTCTTCATCACTGATCGAGGAAAGTGAGAAATAAACCACCTAGATAGTAAAGGTATACAACACATCAGAGTTCCTCGTGCCTTCTTAGTACGAGTATGGAGTGAATGTAAGATGTCTCCAAGTAATGTAGGCACTGGGTTGTGAGTCAGAAATATGTTGATGGCGTGCACGTCTATGAACTGATCTGGATTGGGGAACAACACTAAGCCATAAATCAATAGGGATAAGATCTCCTCAAAAGCATCATAACTCATTGCCTTCAGGAACACATGAGCTTTCTCCATCAATACCTTAGCAAGAATACCCTTAACTCCACTCCTTGTTTCTAGGACAATGTCTGATTTCTTCAGATGTAAAGCTGCAGCAATAACCTCAGGTTTAGGCTCTTTTTCTAATCCTATGAAAAGTCTTTGATCAAGGATAGGTATACCCAATAGTTTAGAGAACTCCTCCATTGTAGGAACCAGCTGATAGTCGGGGAATGTGAAGCAATGATGTTTAGGATCAAAGAACTGAAACAGAACACTCATCATGTCTTCATTGAACCCTGAAGTGACTAAATCCAGTAGGTGACCATGCTTCTTGATGAACTGGGAGTTTTCAGAAACTTGAGAGACCAATTCCTTAAGCTTATGAGGTATTCCTACAAAGTTGATCCGGATAGTATTCCTACGAGCAGAAGCCATGACCTGCAACAAAGAACAAAGATAAATCCTTTGGTCCTTGAAATGGTTAGTGAAAATGCTATGCTTATGATGCATGATGATGCTATGATGTTATGCTCAATCACAAACATGTGGCACACACAAACAAGTCACACAATAGCCCTAGGTTTGAAGGCTTGCATGAGGTTTAAAGGTAAGTACCCTCCCCTGAAGTTAGTTGGTTCATCCTGTCCTACAAAAGTAACCAGGTTCTAAGGGATCTCAAAATCATTGATCCTTCACAAGGGTGGTTGTTCAGTAGGCAAATTACTTGCCAACCAAAACCCTCCTAGTTTAGAATCTCAATGAGTGTAGCATCGAGTATCAACCAACTTCAGTCTTCACCAAAGCCGATTATCTCACTACTTTCTAAAGGCCAAGATAGGATAACTAGGGTTCTAAAAGTTAGTTAGTGTATTGACAACATATGGTAGCCTCATATTATCCTTAACTTGACTTAAGGAACATAAGCACCAACCAAGAAGTCACACTAACTATGGCCATCAGATCAACCATATCGGTATACGCCGTACAGTTTCCTTGGTCTATTGCCATTTACCTAAGGTACACTAGATCCGGGTTAGGATCTTTCACACATAAGAGCACCCAACAAGTAAAGTAAAGCAAACAAAGCAAACAAGTTTAAAGTGATCTAATTCCTAAGGGTACCCCTCTTTAATATTAAAATCCCCAGCAGAGTCGCCAGTTCTGTAACACGGTGGGAGAACTGACTTTCTATAAATGTTGCGGATAGCAAGAGTCGCCACCGACTTTTATTTTATCCATAAGGAAAGGACATAAAAGAATAGGAAAGACCTATTTTAAAAGACTTGAGTTCGGGGGGTAGGTTATAAAAAGGGAAGGTGTTAGCACCCTTTATATCCATGGTTATCCATGGGCTCTTAGTTACTTAGCTCACTTTGTTTGTTTGCAAGAGTGTAGTGTGTGATTAGAAAAATTTCTTTAAGTACTTTATAATGAACCTCGTATGGGTGTATACAAAGCCTAGTTTAGAAATTGTGAGGTGTAAAAGTAATTCTGAAAAGTGTGAGCAAGTAACTATGAGATACCTACCCTAGATTAAGCCTTTCGTATTCTCGTATGTTCTTTCAATGGTAAGACTATCCCTATTATTAAGGAATAGGTAGTCATTACCTTGGATGTTATAAGGGACATATGAAGGGGCATCTGTGTTTAGGCAAATGTAAGGTGTCTTAGCAATACGAAGGGACTTATCATCTTTTATTCGAAAGGGACAAGATCATTTACATAGGCAACATCGAAGGGACTTGATCTTATAATCTTTAAAGGGACTTGATGATATTTTATGAGAATGGACTTTGCTTTTTAGACACCTTACTTGACCTTTTTATTTAGGCAACATGAGGGATAACCTTAGGAAGTGAGATGGCGATCAAAGATCGACTTACGTGTGTGCGTGTATATGTTCATATATTTATCTTATGATTAGTGATTCTAAATTAACTTTAAAGTACAAACATGTTATCACTCCCTATATTTACTAACCATGGCAATATAAACATTTATAAATAAAATAAAGACAAAAATAACCCTACGACTATTACAAGGCTTTTGCAGTTACATAAATATAGAAACGATTAAATAATAAATATATAACGAAATAATAAAAAGGGTTAGTAATAAAAATAATTATAAGAAAGAAAATGTTAGCACAAATATATAAAACATATATAAATTAAATAAACAAATTTTAAGAATTTTTGAGATGAAAATAAAATAATAAAGATAATAATAAACCATATACTAATTTATTTACAAAATATAGCATGATTAATTATTTAATTATATATATTAGAAAAATTTATTAAGTTTAATATTTAAACAAAATAATTAAGGTAATAAATTAAGGTTTTAAAAAATTAGGGTTTTAGAAATTAGGGTTTTAGAAATTAGGGTTTATAACTCAAATTACAATATTTAGTTAATTGTTTACAAAAATAAATATATGATAATAATATATACATATTTTAATTTAAATAAAAAAAACTAGGATTAAGATTTTAGAAAATAAATTAGAAGTTTTTTTTTAGAAAATATGAAATATTTACATATTATTATCTAAATATATTTTTATTGTAATTAAAATTAATTATAAAATAATAATAATAAAACAGAATAATTAAAAAAATAAAATCCAAAACTTACTTGGGGCAGGGATTGAACCCACGCCCTAGGCTTTGTTTCCCCTGGACGCATAAGGCTACCACCAGGCTGCGCGCGCGTTGTGAACAATAGATGAGTAAAAGTCCTCATATATTAAACCTGGAAATACAAGTGAAATAAAGCAAAAAAAATGGTGAAGCTGGGATTCGAACCCCTGCCCTTGTCTTCATACGCGTATGCACTTACCAGCTGAACCACTGCAGCGTTTACGAAATATAACGAAAACGAATTCTAAAAATATTAAATTAATAATTTGAATTTTGCGGATGGCGCCAAAGATCATCTTCTACCTCTGGAATTCACAGGTTTTCCTGCGAATTCTCCTGCGAATTTATTCACGATTTTTCCTGCGTGTTAAGCCCTGCGAATTCTCAAACATCAAGCAAACAGTGAAATTTTCTTAAATTGATGAATGCAATATGATCCTTGCAGTTTGTACAATCCAACCATGTCCTTTAAACTGATTTATATTCGGTGAATCACAAAACCCTAAATTAGGTTTACAAACCCTAGCCATGGCTTCTCACGATTCCTGCGGCTAAACTCAACAAGAATTGTCCAGAAAGCTTCAACACAATGAAACAAACAAGATTAAACAATCAAAATCAATTAAAATGCAGTAAACTCGTGAAACAAGAAAATTCGAATATGACATGAATATTGATTTGGGTTATGCGAATGAAGGAGTTTTTTATGTTGTTTATGATCCAGACATGTTAAATGAACATCATAGAATGCATTGCAACCCTTAGAACACATTGAAATCACCTCTAACTTGAAATCCAAATATGAATTTTTGTATGAATTTTTGAAGTTTTGAATGTGCACTTGGAGGCTCTGAATTCGTGAATAGGGCTTAGCTTCATGTTGTTTATATATCACCCAATGAATTTAGGTTAAAACTTTCAACAAACCTATGGATTTTTGGACCTTGGGAGATTGAAAAAGATGTGATATTAAAACTTGAATATTATTTGATCTAGCCTTGCTATTTTGGTATGATTTGAATTATATTGGTATCAATCAAGTTTAAATAAGTTTTAAGACCTTCTAGAATCCAAATCTTTTCCAAATATATGACTTTCATATTTTATTTTAATTTAATTTGTATTTTAATGAATAAAATTCAAATAAATATCAAATAAAATATAAAAAATCAGAAAATATGTGGGTTGGGTCGTGCTTGATGATTTTGTAAAGATCGGATGGCAATTTGGTGGGCTCATTTAGCAAAAATTGGTTTTAAGGCCTTATTTGCTTCATAAACTTCCCAACTTTGCAAGGGCACAAATCCTTCAATTTTAATGCTACGAAGGTGTTCTTGGACATTTTGGAAAGCTTAAAGCGTCCTCTAACCAACCTATTTGGTCTCATGTCTATATCTTTTACCATTCTCAAGTTATGGTCTTTGGAAGTTGTTGACTTTTTGTTGACTTTTAAAATGACCTGTAATGTCCTAGCTCATACCTTCCAAACGAAGCATTTTTGGGCTTGGCTTGTGAGACACAAAGTTGTAGAGAATTCAATTTCCTTCAAAATAAGCTTTGGATGAAAACTTTTTGATGAAGCATGTGAAAGTTATGGCTGGTCAAATTCAGTTGACTTTTCCTATGAAAACCCTAATTTAGAAACTCCTGATTCTTGATGATCTGAAATCTCCTTGATGAATCATGATCATCCCTTGATCAAATGATGAATTTCACTTCATATACTTGATGTTGGAAAAAAATCATGAAGTCTGACTTTGGTTTGACCACAGTTGACCTCAGTTTGACTTTTTGACTGCCTTGACTGATTTTAACCTATCTGATCATCTGACTGAGCAAATCTTTTGGGAAAGTCTTGAAACTTGACATGGGAATTCTTGAACTCATATAGGATGTTATGAAGCTCACTTGAAGTCTTTGAAGTCCATTTAGCCTGATGAAAGTCAAAACCCTAGTTTAAGATGCATTGCTTAGGAGGATGCTTTGTCTGAGGGAATTGTCAAACTTTCTGACTAATTGTGAACCCTGTGAACCTTGTGAACCTCATGAGATGTCTTGTGAATATTGTGAACCTTGTGAACCTCATGAGATGTTTTATGAACATTGTGAACCTTGTGAACCTCTAGGGACATAATGTATTGTCTTGTGGAGGGCAAATTTTGGGGTGCAACAAATGGCTTCTCCGGGTATAATCAGATTAAGATGGCACCGGAAGACATGGAGAAAACAACGTTCATTACCCCGTGGGGTACATTCTGCTACAAGGTGATGCCCTTTGGTTTGAAGAACGCCGGGGCAACGTATCAGCGGGCTATGGTTACATTGTTCCACGACATGATACACAAGGAGATTGAATGCTCTGTGGACGACATGATTGCCAAGTCCCGAGACGAAGAAGAGCATCTGGTCAATCTCAAGAAGCTGTTTGATAGACTAATAAAGTATAAGCTGAGGTTGAATCCAAACAAGTGCACTTTCGGGGTGCGTTCCGGAAAATTGCTGGGTTTTATTGTTAGTCAGAAAGGAATCGAGGTGGATCCTGCAAAAGTAAAAGCAATACAAGATATGCCTGCACCGAAAATAGAAAAAGAAGTGTGCGGGTTTTTAGGGAGGTTGAATTACATTTCACGGTTCATATCTCATCTAACTGCCACGTGCGATCCAATATTCAAATTGCTAAGAAAAGAGCAAACGGTCAGGTGGAATGAGGACTTCCAGAGATCCTTTGAAAAGATAAAAGAATATTTGCAGACACCTCCAATTCTGATGCCTCTAGTTCCAGGACGGTCGTTTATCATGTACTTGACTGTGCTAGAAGGGTCAATGGGGTGTGTTCTAGGCCAACATGACGAGTCTGGTCGAAAAGAGTATGCTATTTATTACCTTAGCAAAAAGTTTACCGACTGTGAATCCCGTTACTCACTGCTCGAGAAAACATGTTGCGCTTTAGTATGGGCTGCTCGCCGACTGAGAGAGTATATGTTGACCCATACCACACTGCTAATCTCAAAAATGGATCCTGACGAGTATATTTTTGAGAAACCAGCATTAACCGGAAGGGTTTCTAGGTGGCAAATGATGTTAACAGAGTATGACATACAATAGACTTCTCAGAAGGCCATCAAAGGAAGTGTATTGTCAGATTACCTTGCACAACAACCTCTTGAAGATGACTATCAGCCAATGAAGTTTGATTTCCCGGATGAGGACATCATGTACCTCAAAGCAAATGATTGTGAGGAACCACTTCCGGAGGAAGGGCCGGACCCTGAATCCAAATGGAAGTTGATGTTTGATGGGGCAGTCAATATCAATGGACGTAGAGTTGGTGATGTTCTTATCACTCCTGAAGGTGTTCACTTTCCCTTCGCTGCCAGAATTACTTTTGGCTGCACCAACAATGAAGCGGAATACGAGGCGTGCATAATGGGAATAGAGAAGGCTATTAATCTTCGGATTAAGACCCTCGATATATTCGTAGATTCAGCCCTCGTTATCAATCAGATTACCGGCAAGTGGTATACACATCAAGAACACTTAATTCCTTATAGGGATTATGCCAGAAAACTGTTGACGTTCTTCACAACGGTTAAGCTTCAGTATATACCACAAGATGAGAATCAATTTTCCGATGCATTGGATACTCTTTCTTCGTCCATCAAAGTCTTGTGTTGGAATTATGTTCCCAGGATTGACATTTCCAGGCTTGACGCACCAGCCTATGCTTTCTCTGTAGACACAGCGTCTGATGAGAAACCTTGGTACTTTGATATCAAGCTCTTCCTGGAAAAGCAAGAATACCCAGCAGGGGCATCATCCAACGACAAGAAGACCTTAAGACGACTTGCTGCTAGTTTCTTCTTGAATACAGATGGGGTTTTGTATAAGAGGAACTTTGACATGGTCTTGCTCAGATGCGTGGATAGACACGAAGCAAGCCTGTTAATGCAGGAAGTCCACGAGGTATCTTTCGGTACTCATGCAGGAGGGCCTGCCATGGCTAAGAAGTTGTTGAGATCGGGGTATTATTGGATGACAATGGATGCAGACTGTTGTTCATACGCCCATAAGTGCCACAAGGGCCAGATTTATGCAGACAAGGTGCATGTTCCTCCTAGCCAGCTCAACGTCATGTCATCTCCTTGGCCCTTTTCTATGTGGGGCATTGACATGGTCGGGAAAATAGAGCCTACTGCTTCAAATGGTCATCGTTTCATCTTGGTTGCGATCGATTACTTCACTAAGTGGGTTGAAGAAGCGTCTTATGCCAATGTCACTCGTCAAGTGGTAGCCAGGTTTTTGAAAAGGGACATTATTTGCAGATACGGAGTGCCCGAAAGAATCATTACTGACAATGGTTCTAATTTTACCAACAAGATGATGATAGAATTATGCAGGGACTTCCAGATTCAACATCACAACTCTTCTCCTTACCGACCAAAGATGAATGGTGCGGTAGAGGCGGCAAATAAGAACATTAAGAAGAATGTGCAAAAGATGGCTGTCACTTACAAAGATTGGCATGAGATGTTACCATTTGCATTGCATAGGTACCGAACGTCAGTCAGGACGTCAACCGGGGCAACTCCCTTCTCATTGGTATATGGTATGGAGGCAGTCTTGCCTGTCGAGGTAGAAATTCCTTCATTGTGTGTGATGATGGATATGAAGCTTGATGAGGCTGAATGGGTACGTGCTCGATACAATCATATATGCTTAATTGAGGAAAAGAGATTAGTGGCTATCTGTCATGGTCAGCTTTATCAAAGGAGAATGAAGAGAGAATTCGACCAACGAGTACGTACTCGAGAGTATCAAGTAGGAGAGTTTGTACTCAAGAGGATCATTCCTCCAGGTTCAGATCACAGGGGCAAGTGGACCCCAAACTACGAAGGACCGTTCATAGTGAAGAAAGTTTTCTCAGGTGGAGCACTAATGCTCACCACTATGGATGGAGAAGATTTCCAATCCCCTGTTAACTCGGACGCAGTTAAAAAATACTTCGCATAAAAGACCCGCTGGACACAAAAACATAATTAAAGTCCAGGCAAGAAAAGGGCATCCCGGCGAGCTAAAAATAGAATAAAAAGCTCGGGCAAAAGTTAGGGAAAATAAATAAAAAAATGTGTACACCCGCTGAGTTGAAAAGCCACATCGGACAGCTCAGGCAAAAAAGGGTATCCCGGTGGATTGAAAACCCGAAAGGGCGATCCACGCAAAACAAGGGAATAAGCGAACAACTGCGATCCGAGTGATCTGAACCAAGTCATCATTTCGTACAACCTGACAATATCAGAAGGATAGGAATCAGACCCCTCATATTTCTCAGAAAGCAAAGGCAAGAATGGAGAGTTTTGAAGACATGCTGGTCATAGCAAGAAGGAAACTCATTGGGATGCCATGCCCATTGCCATTAGGATAGTTTATTTTCTCAATTTTATGGTAGCTACCACTTTCCAGGTAGTTGCTTCCTGATGTAAAAACTTTTCCTATTTAGAGGCCTTTTAATAAAAGAATATTCAGTCAAAAAGCTGTGTTGTGTTTATTTTTGTTTGATAAATGTCCTGAATTTTTGGCAAAAATAGCATTACATTTAAAACATGGTGTTTTCTAAAAGAAAAATGACATTGCAGGGAAACATTTGAAATCCTCTTTGAGTGTCGGGTGACGATGGATGAACAGATCATACCATGCAAGTCCCCGGGGCACATATGTGTTTTCTGTTGTTGTAGGTTTTGCAGGATGGCGTCACATTCTCCCAAACACCTGTCCCCCAGCTGAGTTGAAGTGGTACAATCCCCAAGCAGACTATTTTCCCACAAGTGGAGCATGCCCAGCAGGCAGTGGGAGGCCCATTCCCCACAAAGTTTATGATTATCAAAACTTTTCTTCTCAAGCATGGGATATTTGAGGAAGCATCTCCCCAGTCGTGTTGGAAGATCGTCATTTCCCCGCAGAGTTCCAGGATTGAGATACAGCCATCATGGAAGTATTCTCCAGCACTCGTCCGTGTTCATACTTTATTGCTGCTCGTTTGTGTTCTTCAACACTCGTCTGTGTTCTCACTTTGGTACTGCTCGTTTGCCTTCTCCAGCAGTTGCCCATGGTTGTAATTGTTGTTGCTCATCTGCAATTCCCAACACTCATCTGTGTTTGATATTGTTGTTACTCGTCTGCAATTCCCAACACTCATCTGTGTTTGATATTTGTTGTTGCTCGTTTGCACTTCCCAACACTCGTCTATGTTTGATATTTGCTTGTTGCTCGTCTACATTCCCCAGCACTCGTCTGTGTTTGTTATCTGATTGAAGCGCGTCTGCATGGTTTGAATACTCGTCTATATCATCCCTCACACTCGTCCATGTTAGCTTATATCCATATGTGTTGATTTGATAATCACTCTGGTACTCGTCTGTATTGCTACTCCAAATGCTCGTCTGTGTTGGATTTATGGTATTCGTCTGTACTAGTGGCTGGTATTCGTCTGTATCATTGCCTGAAGCGCTCGTCTGTGTTTCTTAGATCATTGTTTGATATTCGTTTGTATCACTGACTTATGGCACTCGTCTGTGTCTCTCTTGATGAACACCCAATACTCGTCTGTGTTGAAGAGGTTTGAAGTCCTGACGGTGGGATTGAACGTCAAAATGGTTACTGGTCCTGGCGTGATAGGTCTGCTTGAAGAAGGCTCGTCTGTCTTAGACCATATATCCTCGGAGAGTATATGAAAAGGGTTCGTCTACCTTGATTATGCATGTCTATCCCACAGACTTGAATGCATCACCGGTCCTGGCGTACAGGTTTATCCGAAGGAGATTCGTCTGTCTCAAGTCATATGCTTTGCAAAGTGTGTGAGGGTTCGTATGTCCAATTCCTGGCGTAACAAGATTGTTCGAAGAAGACTCGTCTGTAAAAGTATTCTAATCCAAAATAACAGTTTCAACTTGGAAGGAGCTCGTCTGCTTTCTCTTCACCTCATTCTTTTTAAGCATCATCATCATATCATAATCATTATAAGCATATCATATCCTTGGCATTGTTGCATGGAAAGATGAGGCATAACATTCTCATGACCTAGCATTAGGCATATGATCATCTGTGGAGGGATTTGAAGCATTACAAGCTATAATAAGAGGCCCAATGGATTTTCCCAAGTCCTATGAGGAGTCTACATTGCATTCACAAGTTCAAGATCATTCACAAAAGCCCAGGAGGTTGGAAGATCACCAGTGAATTCAAGCTAGGGCAAGCTCTTACACAATGATCCCAAATTAGGGTAGGAATTTCAAGCATGAAGACTTTGTGACTTTGGCCATTTCATATGGGCAAAGTCTTTCATATGATAAGAGGATCCTAGGGATGAAATTTGGTGAGAAAACTCCTTGTGGAAGTCAGGTATTTCATCAGTTGCTTGTAAAAGAAAAAATTGGTCAACTGTGCATTCTAGACGTCAACTGTGGGAATTCAAAGGGTCCAACCCTATTTTTCTAGTCAAGGGATGTTCTTATAACCTTAGAAGAGGTTTGGCAAGGTCAAAGATCAATAATCAAAAGGTTTTGAGGAGTTTTCCATTTTTGGCATGTGGTTGGTCATGGAAGTTTCTAATTTTGGCACCTTTTTGCCCTAATTTTCAAAGACACATAACTTGGTGAAAAAAGCTTCAAATGAATTTCCATCAAACATGAAAGTTGAAGATTAAGTTCTCCCATTTTTAAAAAGTATAAGTACATTTTCATAGCCCTCATGGATTGGGAGATAAGCCCTTCAAAAGTTGCTTGAATTTTAGGGCATGCCATGAATTTCAAGCTTCATCCAAATGCAAGAACTTGTGAAAGTCATTTTTAAGTGTTTTCATGGACCAAATGAGATTATATTCTTACAAGGCATTGCATAAGTGTTGTTTTTCTCCAAAAATATCATCAATTTCGTGCATGAGGAAAAGTATACCACACAAGGTGCAAAATTGCATGATCATTCAAAATGCATGACCCTCACATCCAAGGGCCAGGATACTTCCAGTTATGAACCAAGGGTTGGATTGTGATTGAACATATGCAAGGAAAGAGAGGATGGCACGAGCATTTCACCACTTCACATCACTTTTGCATTTTTTGCAAAATCATCCTCACACCCTTCTCTCACGTGCATTTCCCTTGCATTTTCAAGCACTGAAAGCATGCACCATATATAAACCAATTAGGGTTTCATCTCTCCTCAGATTCATAACATTTGTTCACTCTCAAGTTTTTGCTCATTCTGCAATTCTCTTCGAATCTCATCACACACTCACCATTTACAAGAACCAATAGCATATTCTTGATCAGTGAAGTGCAAAGAGTCAGAATCAACCACTTGTTCAAGCTAATCCTCAAGATTTTACATCTTGCCATTTCAGTGCAGCAAGCTTCGAGCTCTTGGATCCAGCAGCTTTCAAGGCTTTAGTTGCATTTATTTTGCAACTAGAATGTATTTGGAGTGGATTTGCAGCTCCTCTTGGCTTATCTCAAGTTATTTCCAGATCTGTAGATCTCAGGTTAGCATCAAATTCTCAGATCTAGAAATGAAATTGTTTATGCTCATTGTGATCTACACGTTTGGCTGATGATGTTGATTTGTTTAGAATGAAAAATGATATGAAATGAGCTTGATATGTTGATTTGCATTTTGTTACATAAATCTGTTTGTCTTCGATCTGGATTGTTCTTTGATCTTTTGTGAATCTCATGAGCATATTTGGATTCAGCGTAGCTTAATGATTTGATCTGGAGGTTTTGAGTCATTTATGTGATGTTTTGTTCTTGATTTGAATTTTTCGGTGTCGGAGCCCTAGCTCCGGTCACCGGATTCTGGAGATTGGTCACCTGAGTTTGAAAGGAAGAAGATGAACGCAGGCCTTTGGATCTGGGATCTGGACGGAGGAAAACGTGACAACGCATTAAAACCACCCCCTCCCTCTCACGTGTTTTATGTTTTAAATTTGAAATCTGATAATTCATTTTATTTCGCACACACCATAAGTAACCTGCACTCACCACCCTGGCCAATCAATGTGATTACTTGGTTTAATGAGTGACCTGATCTGGAGCGTACCTTTGATCCGTTGGTTTTTTCCTTTTTTCCTAATTAAACTAAATTTCCATAATAATTGTTGTGAGTTGCGCTGAACCATTGGGCTTGTCTTGCTTTTCGCACCCCCTGTCTTTGTGAGCCCATTTAAAATGAACTGTTTTATTTGCTGATTGCACCACAACTTCATTAATCCTTTCTTTTATTTCATTTTATTTCTAGTTTGATTTTTAATTTTTAAAAATAGAATTAGGTCATCAAAAATTATAAAAAAATTCATGAGTGTTTCTTTTAGTTTTCTCTATTTTTTGGCATTTTTATTTTTCACTTATTTTTAATTGCCACGTAGAAATTAATTGTCTCTTTTAATTAATTGATTTTATTTCATTTTGAAGCATGCTGGTTTGTTCATTTTCTATCTTCGTCATTATTTTGAATTTTGAGATGACTCTTTTTGCTCTGGATTCATGATGAGATGTAGTTTATTGGTGATTTTTGTTCTGAGTTTTAGAAGTTTGCTTAATTGATTTTGGTCTCTAACTTGAGCATAAAGCTTTCTAACCCTAATCCATGTTTGAACCTCATTTGAATGGCTAAGCTTCTGATTTTGATCCCCTCCTTTTGGCATGTTGATATTGTATGGTTGAGGATTATTTGTGCAAGTTTGTGGAATTTTTGGATGTATACTTGATTTAATTTGAATTTTTGTTCCTTACTTGTTCTCTTTTGCTTCTTTTGGGTCATATGGTGATTCCTTAGGTTAGAAGGGCACTTGTGCCAACTTCTTTAAGTTGTTTAGAGCCATCTTAGGTTGTTGATACCCCTCTGGTCTTGAGTAGATGCTTGTGCCTTGAGAAGTTGGGGTTTGTTTGCTCTTGAAGTTCATTCATTCTTATGCATGCTCACTTCACTTCCTTTGCTTCTTTACTCCTCATAATGTAAACACTTGACTTTGTGTGCTTCTTCTCTTGATCTCATGTGATCCTTAGGCACTTTATTAACATGTTAGGGTTCTGGTCTTGAACTTTGTGGTGTTGCTTTGACTATTTTTCTTTGTATCTTCTCATGTTTACTTTGTTTTGTCACGGTGATTCGTAATGCTTCATGCTGAGTTGTGTAGTTCTTTTTTCATTCTTATGATTTGAATTTGCATTTGGCATTTGTGATTAAGAATTCACTTCTGGTTGTGTGACCTTGGTTTGACATTATGTTCATTTTGTGTTGCATTTATTCTTGTGTCACTAACCATTTCAGGGGCTTTGGTAAGTGAGAGGTGTGGATGTGATTCCCACATCTCCAAGTCTTATCTCTTATCTTTTCTTCATTAGTATTATTCTTGTGATTGTTGGGGCTTAGGTCTTACTTCCTCCTTCTTCTATTCTTATTTCTTCTCTTTCTTTTCCTATCTTCTCTTCCTTTAGGATAGTAAACCTCACTAACTTAGGATTACCTTGCATGATAACAATTAGGATTCATTAGTCCCCCATTAGACTTTTACCTTTGTGATCCTTTTGTTTCTCTTCTCTTCTCATCTCAAAACCCTAAAAAGACATTTAATAAGGATTGAAGTGATATCTTGAGCAATAGCCTTATTCCATGAGACACTTGTAGTCTTCCCATCTTGGGATAGTACAAGCTTGTCTTGTGATGCACAAGTCTGATCAAGATACTATCTTCACCAAGAAAACCATAAAAAACACTTCTTCATCAAAAATACAAAAAATACTTAATAAGTGTAATGAGTTAGTGAGCTTAAGCCCTAATCTCTGGATTCAAGTTTTGGGGATCTTCTCCTTACTTGAGTGTGCTTGTTCTATTATTCCATCTTGGAATGTAGTGACAAGTGCACATTCCATGGAAAAGAGCTTGAGTTCACTTCCTTGTGACACACTCATAAAAGGTTCTAAAAAACACAAACAAACAATAAGCGTCTTTCCTTCGGGAATTCTTTTCTCATCTCCTTCGCTCCGTCCGCAAACTTGCTTCTTCTTGTCATTTTGCAAGACGGTAACGCACTCGTCGTACGAGCCTGCAACACCTGAGCATTGACATAGGCAGTTCAAGCCTTAATACACAAGCAATCTTTCCCACCCCTAGTTAGGGGCGACTCTGATCCTCATTGTCCCGATGAGGTACGTAGGCAGCGGGGTAGGGCCCGTTCGAGCACACTCTTTTATTTTCCCTACATTTTCCCCCTTTCTTTTCTTTTCTTTTCCAGTTCCAGTCTCATTTTTGCAGCAACTTTCATTTCTTCACCCTTTGAAATAGTTTCTTTGCAAGCGTGAATCCCGTCGGGTACGGCGGACGATCTGGGGTGCTAATACCTTCCCAGGTTGTAACTGACTCCCGAACTCAGCTTCTTTGGTTCGCAGGACCCGTGTCCTTCCTTTTCTTTTCTTCTGGTTTGTGCATCATTACCATTCCCGTTCCTTAGGGATAAAAATTCCTGGCTGGAGACTCTACCTCTTTCCGCGCCACTTTCGCGTTTGTACCAGGATGGAAATCTGGGGAGCGACACACATGCCCAGTTTTTCCACAACGGAAACAATGCTTCACCTCAGCCGTGCACACATTACTCTTGTGTCCAGCCTGCCCACAATTGAAACAAACAATACCAGTAGAAGCATCGCCCCCACTAGTTCTATGACCCGAAGCAACTTTCTGCTTACCCTTATCAGCTGGAGTATAATAAGGCTTGCCACGGTTTTGCTGATTCTTGCCCCTTCGATCAGTAACAATCTTATAGTGAGCATTATTATCTTCCTCGAAGATTCTCAACCTATCAACCAAATCAGCATAAACACGAATCTTCTAATACCCTAAAGATTTCTTAATCTCTGAATGCAACCCGCTCTCAAACTTGATACACTTTAAAAATTCAGCAATTGCCGCATCATTGTGCCTATAAAACTTCGACAACTCCATGAACTTCGCAATATAATTCGTTACTGACATATTCCCCTGCTCCAGCAAAAGAAGTTCAATCTTTTTCTTCCCACACACATCTTCTGGGTAATACTTCCGCATAAACTCTCTACGAAAAACGGACCAAGTGGTCTCTTCACGTGCAGCTTCCAACCTTTTTCTGGTTTCCAACCACCAGTCATCAACTTCAACCGCCAACATGTGCATCCCATAACGGACCAACTGTGCTGGAGTGCAATCCATCACACGGAAAATTCTCTCAATCTCTTTAAACTAGATCAACGCAGCATCAAGGTCATACTTTCCCTTGAATGTAGGCGGATTCTCCCTCTGAAAAGTCGCAAAGGTACAAGACTCATCATTCCCGCCAACATTCGATATATTCTGCACAGCTTGAGCCATTTATTGCATTGCAGCAGCCATCTCAACATCATTTCTTCCATCCATCTCAACTTAACACTACAACATAACAAAATTTAGAACCACATAACAATACTCGATTGTTAGACAACTACGACTCGACAACTTGGTCAGACAAACCGACCTGCTCTGATACAACTAATGTAACACCCCATTTTTACCCGACTTTTAATTATTAAATTAAATTTATAAAATTTCATCAAGAAACATGGGATATCACATTTTCCAACTTAAAAAATCAATAACCAAAAACTTCATTAATAAATTACTTTGAAAACAACGCAGCGTATTCAACAATGTTACAACTTTAAAACAACTTCAATAAATTCAACAACAATATACTTAAAATTGGTTTTCCAACATAAAATGACTGAAAACTTGTTCATAAACTTAAACAAAATCCATAAAGACAAAACATGCGTTCATCCCCCTGAAGTGCTACATATCAGAGCGACAAACACCAACTCGAAGCTACTAAGTACTGGACTCTTCGTTACCTGCACGATACCAACAGAGGGAAACATTCAAAAAAAATGGTTGAGATATCGAATAACATACACAGGATACGATAATCAATATGTAAGTAAGATAATCAATATCGAATAACATAAACAGGATACGATAATCTTCGTTACCTACAACTTTATAATCTTTCCAAGGATCGAGACAACACAACTTATAATAACTTTAACACAACTTCAACGTGAAAATGATAATTTATGACTTAATCGTCTAGATTACTAATTTAATTATTTTAAACCCTCAAATATACTATAATAAACTTATTTTATCTCTACTTAAGGTCTCAGATCAAACCAACTCGAAACAGATGCGAAAACAGGACGAATCGCCAAAAACTCCATTTTTATGCACTCACTTTGCCCATACGCGTATTGCCCATCATGTTATGCGTATTGCCCTTGACTGTTACACGTAAGGCCTGTGTATTGGGAAATGTTATGTGTAATTCCCTTGTGTGTTATACGTAATGCAGGGTCATGGATTTGTTAATCTTACCCTTAGGTACTTGTTGTCCCTTGCAGAGTCATCTTTCATGACACTCTTTACCAGTCCACCTTTAGTTTGGTCTTATTTTTTCGAGTTCACCTTCGGCTTGTCCTCGAATCTCATTGTAAGTCCACCCTCGGCTTGGTCTTACGTTTACGATTCCACCTTTGGCTTGGTTTCGTATCTTTGTTTGAGTCTACCTTCGGCTTAGTCTCTCTCATTGGAAATCCACCTTCGGCTTGGTCTTACTTTTTCGAGTTCAACTTCGGCTTATCCTCGAAGCTCATCATAAGTCTACCTTCGGATTAGTATTACATTTGTGATTCCACCTTTGGCTTGGTTTCTTAACTTTGTGTGAGGCTACCTTCGGCTTAGTATCATTATCATTGTAAGTCTAACTTAGGCCTAGTCTTACGTTTACGATTCCACCTTTGGCTTAGTTTTGTATCTTTGTTTGATTCTACTTTGGCTTAGTCTCAATCCTTGTAAGTCCACCCTCAGCTTGGTCTTAATTTTTCGAGTTCACCTTTGACTTGTCCTCGAATCTCATCATAAGTCTACCTTCGGCTTAGTCTTACGTTTACGATTCCACCTTTGGCTTGGTTTCGTATCTTTGTTTAAGTTTACCTTCAGCCTAGTCTCATTCTCATCGTAAGTCTACCTTCGGCTTAGTCTTACGTTTACGATTCCACCTTTGGCTGGGTTTCGTATCTTTGTTTGAGTCTACCTTCGACTTAGTCTCACTCCTTGTAAGTCCACCCTCGACTTGGTCTTACTTTTTTGAGTTCACCTTCGGCTTGTCCTCGAATATCATCGTAAGTCTAATAGTCTTACGTTTACAATTCCACATTTGGCTTGGTTTTGTATCTTTTTTTAAGTCTACCTTCGGCTTAGTCTCATTCTCATCGTAAGTCTATCTTCGGCTTAGTCTTACGTTTATGATTCCACCTTTGGCTTTGTTTTGTATCTTTGTTTGAGTCTACCTTCGGCTTAGTCTCACTCTTTGTATGTCCACCATCGGCTTGGTCTTACTTGTTTGAGTTCACCTTCGGCTTATCCTCGAATCTCATCATAAGTCTACCTTCGGCTTAGTCTTACGTTTACGATTCAACCTTTGGCTTGGTTTCGTATCTGTGTTTGAGTATACTTTCGGATTAGTCTTATTCTAGGTAAGTCTACCTTCGGTATGGTCTTACCATTTTCAAGTCCACCTCCGGCTGGGTCTCGTATCATTGCTCCCTTTGAAAGTCGGGTTACCTTCTCTCACCCACAAAGTACAAATTTTTCGGTTTATTCGGGTATTCAATCCCTCCATACCATGAACTTTTGAAAGCCCTTTCTATCACACATTTAGTTCTACAGTGATTGAATAGGGGCAGCTGTAACACCCCAAAATTTTCCCTCTTATTTATCACCAATTCCGAGTGGCTTATGCTTCATCCCCGTGTCATATAGCATATTCTTCCATATTGCATAAAATAATAAAAATAATAAATAATAGAGCATCCATCATTGGTCAAGACGCAGGGCATGTGATCAAAGGTCATTCAGTGATAATATCATTTATCAGGTCTCAGAAGAAAAAAAAATCTTAGAACACATGAACAAGGCCGGGTATCCAAGATTTCCCATAAAAAGGAAAATTTCAAATTTTTGTTGAAGTAACCAGTTACCTCATAGGTAGTAACCAGTTACTTGTTGAAATTTGGGGGGAAAATCTGGTTTTTAAATGGGTAACCGGTTTTCTCATAGTTAGTAACCGGTTACCACGTGCAAATTTGGAAAGATTAAAATTTAGTTGGGATAACCTTAATCACTCTTCCACTTCACATTGCCTTGCATTTTAACCAATTTCTAGAATCTTCTACCATCTTATAAAGGAATATTCCAAGAATATGCCAAGGGAATATTCTAAGAATATGCCATTGGAATATTCTAGGAATATTCCCAACTAACTTTAACTAACTCATATCCTAGGTCTCAAACCTAATACTCAAACCTCATTTCTAACCCAAACCAAGTTCCAAACCTAACACATATATAATCATTTTTCCCTCCAAACCTCACACACACACACACACTTTAAAACTTCATAATTTTCACCATTTTTTCACAATCTCTCTCATTTTTCTCCCATTTTCCCCTAAATCACTAAAGCTTCGTCTTATATAATTCTTCAAGTTTTACATTGAAACTTGAAGAATTAGAATCTAAGCCTCCACCATTGCATCGATTCCATGGATTATCAATGAAGTTGCTACCGTTTTAGTGTTTATTTCACCTTTGGGAAGTGCTTTTTTTTTAGATTTTGTTCAACCGCATTTATTTTGTGCATTCGCGGGAACAGGCTTCGGATCTCTGATTTTCTCTTCTATCGCGTATCGATTTGACATTGCAACAATTGCCAAATAAAACCTCCTCTTTGTAGGTTGGTAAATCTCATAACCACTTTTGTTTTTAACTTTCCTTATCATCTCGCTTCACGAATTCTTCGCGCTTTCTTAATTTTTGATACTTTAATTGGTTTGTTCATTAGAAGTTAAGATATTGATGTGTATGTGGTTCCAATTGGTGTTAGATTGTTGCATTTAAGTGTAATTTTCGTGCTTAATTGTTAGGCATTAGGTTAGAGCTTATTTGAATAAGTTGGTACTGATTTTTACAAGAAAAATGCAGAAATCTTTTATTCTGGTCTCAAAGTAACCGGTTACCTGTGTTAAGTTTGCAGAAAATCTAGTTTTGTTGAACTGGTAACCGGTTACCTCATAGGTAGTAACCTGAACCAAAATGGAAAATTATTGTTTTTTATTTCATTTTTGTTATCCATTTCCCCTCGAATCAACATGGATCTTTAGTATATGATTTTAGGTAGATTTTAGGAGATAATTAGGTGCAGGTGCATGTAGTTTTGACAACTTTCGACGCGCATTTAGTTATGTCCTGATTTTTGGCATAATGGTCAAATTTGTGTTCATAACATGTTGTGAATGTTGTTACCATGATTGAGCTTCATTGTTAGTATGTTAATGATGAATTAAAATTCTATTTTGCACTGTTTGCATGATCTATGCATGTTTCAGACGTTCGTGCGCATAATCGGAAATGTTACATGCTACTTGAAATTGCACAATTCACATGTTGCATTCATTCTTGCTTGATTGTTTGTTGCATTCCATTGTTGATGTTCATTTCAGATTAGGATGCAATAATTTACATGTTCAGTCCATTGTTTGTTTGCATCGAAGCTTCATTTTTGCATAATGTACATATATTTGCTTTTGTATAGAAAAATGCATTAAAATGTGAGTTGTTTGCATATTCACATGTTCATAATCATATTAACTATGTTGCATCCATTAATGATTGTTGTATGCATACCCGTGCATTAGGATCCATGAATTGCATTGTAAGAAATATGTGATTCTGCCATGTTTTCACTGCTGCATTTTGAAACAGAGGCTATTAAATGTGTGCTATATTGTTCTGTTTTGACACTTTTTACACCTATATTCATGTTGTTTGGTAGTTGTAATAGGTTGTTTGCATTGTTAGTTGCATTCAGCAGTTGATTTTGTGTTGAAGTGTTGTTGTAGCTGCTGACTGTTTTTTTTTGCTTAGCTTTTAGGCATCCTTAGGCTTAGGTTTGAGTCTAGTTTAGGTCATAACCATACTAAGATATGTTTGGTACTTAATTACCTATTCCCTTTTATCAATTTGGATTAATTTCAACTAACCTTTGTTTTGTAGGGGGTTATGGTAATTCATGTATGTGGGAGGGCATCCTGCATACACCTTCTTCCTTATCCTTTTAAAGTTCTCTTGTGTGATTGCGATAAGCATTGTATGCTTCTTCGAAATTTCACTTCCTTCATTCCCTTTGAGTCTTAATCTCATCTTCAAGCCTTGAAGTGAGTTAGAAATTGCTTCCTTTTTCTTCTTATGATTAGAAAACCACACTAACCCTAGGATCTCTATTGAATAATAACCTAAGGTGAGTCTTAGTTTCCCTTTTTTTCCTTTCTTTATTTGAGTCTTCTTTCTCATCTTCAAACAAAAACAAAACACCTAATAAAGGTTGAGCTTTCCCATGTTCTAAGAGAGTTTTCCATAGGATACTTGCACGCATTCCATATCGGGATGAGGTGTAGAGTATCAATCATGATGAATAAGTCTTAGCATGAGGATGTTTCACAAACAACAAAATCAAAACACTTCTTCTAAAAGATAGAAAACAAACAATCAACGTCTTTCCTTTGGGAATTCTCTTCTCATTTCATTCACTCTAAACGAGAACTCGTTTCGACGTGTCTCTTTGTAAGAAGGTAACACACTTGTTTAAGATGAGCCTGAAACACCTGACCATAAGCATAAGAAATTCAATTAATAAAAAACAGAAATAAAGTTTTTGCCTTAGTTAGGCAAACTGCGTCGACTCTAATTCTCATTTCCCATGAGATACATAGGCAGCGGGGAAGGGCCCATTCGAGCACATTTTTTATTTTCCCTACATTTTTCCCGTACCTTTTCGTTCTCTTTTTCCAGTTCCTTCTCTTATTACAGTTCTAGTAGCGGTTTTTGTTCAACATCAGTTTTATTCTCACCCTTTGAAACAGACAAACAAGCGTGGATCCTGTCGGGTGTGGAGAACAATATAGGGTGCTATACCTTCCCAGTTAATAACCAACTCCCGAACCCATTCTCTTTGGTTCGCAGGACCTTGTTCTTTCCTTCTCTTCGGTATGCGAAAGATTACCTTTCCCATTCATTCAAGATAAAAATGCCTGGCTGGCGACTCTACCTTTTCCGAGCCACTTACGCATTTGTACCAGGATGAAAATCCCAGGAGCAACAGTAGTCAAAAAGTCGTAAGATCTTTGCGAGCATGCTAAACAAAAAACAACAATAGTTCTCACACCTATATAAAAAACATAAAAAATCCTCAAAAATACCAAAAACACAAATTCCACTTATCTCACTCATCTCAACATACTCTCAATCCCAAACTCAAGAGCCCACCACCAAACATAAAAAAAACAAATATTTTCCTAAACCTAGGCAAATAAACTAAAGGGGACCATGATCTCTTGGTAGCATCTGAAACCTAGTAGTCATATTTTTAAACTCATTTTGCAAGCAGGGATTGTTGGAGACTTCTATTACCCTTCCTTAATCAACTTTGTAGGATAAAAAATGAATCGAACTCTTGACCGTTGATAGTGATTCACAACTACATTGTATATCAAAGGATTTAGGGATAACAAGTCATGAAAACCATGCAACACTTAGGTAAGTGCGAAGTGAACCATTTGTAGAGAAGTGGTATACAACAAATGATCATTTTTCCGCTACATAGATTCCTTAAGTGAATTGAATGATAAGCATCTGCGAGCAGTGTAGGAATTGGGTTTCTGATCAGAAAAATATTTATCGCAGTGATGTCGACAAAGATTTCTACATTGGGGAATAGGAATATCCCTTAGACGAGTAGTACATAAATGACTTCAAAGGCAACATTATTTCTAATACTGGCAAAGTATAATGCTCATTCGATTAAAAACTTAAAGGGTAATCCCTTAACTCCTCCCTTGGTAGTCCAATGAGCTTTGACGTCCGAATCTTCCAAAGCGAGGTTCTTAGAAATTTTTGACTCTATTGGAGTCCCTTCCAATCCGGAGAAAGGAAGTTTCGCATTAATAGGTATATATATTAACTAAGAGTATGCTTCAAGTGTTGGACTAAGCTGATAGTCGGGAAATGTGAAGTAGTGGTATACCGGGTCATAAAATTGAACCACTGTAGAAAGAACTCCTTCTACCATATGTTGATCTTTAGTATGGACAAAAATCCTCCAAAATTTTCCCTAGATGCTTCTGGATCTGTTACTAGCTTTCTTAGCTTTCTCAAATCATCCATCTTCAGACTCTTGAATGTAAACTTATGAGTTTTCCGTCGCCCAAAGTCCATTTTGAAAATTGATAAATGCAACAGACGTTCTTTCAGTTCTTTTGAAGAAGAAAACTCAATGATGATTGTTTTTTGAAAAATGATGTTTTTTAGATGAATGCATTAATGCAGCACATAAAAGCACGGTGAAAACATGGGTTCAAAGGTTCGGTGTCATGAGGTCAGAGCTCTACCCATTCCCAAGGTTTTTATATTAGGTAAATATTTTGGTACTTATAGATCATGTAAGTCAAGGTCAAGGGGTAAATGTTAACTAAATCCTCGGTGTGATAAGTATCAAATTAGATTTTGCCAAGTTTTTGTGTAGTATGCTATAAACATCGATTTCCACTAGATACCTAATCTGATTAAGGGACTTTTAAGATTGAACTTGGTCGGGACTCAACTCCCTACAATCCATCTTAATTATGCCCTACTTATCTTAGAGAGTACTCGAACTCACACACTTGCGAATTAATCACATTCCCATTAAGAAGAAACCACCCCAAGGATATCATATGAACATATATTTTGCGGAAAAACATAAAGCGGTATAAAAGCAATATATAAAAGCAGTATATATATATGTTCCTAAACCCAGGGCTTTCTAACTAAAGGGTTAAAAAAACAGTAAGAAAGAAAATAAATTTTCCCCAGCAGAGTCGCCATTTTTCTGTTGCGTGGCTTTGTGACCTGTATCACTAAAATCTTTTGATATACAATGTGGTTGCAAATCACTATCAACGGTCAACAGTTCGATTCTTTTTTAATTCTATGAATCTGATTAAGGATGTGTAATAGAAGTCTCCAACTAACCCTGCTTGCAAACTCAGTTTAAACAAATGACTGTTAAGTTTCAGATGCTACCAAGAGATTGGGTCCCCTTTAGTTAATTTACCATAGGTTTAGAAAATATCTGTTGTTCTTGATATCTGGTGGTGGGATCTTGAATTTGGGATTGAATGTGAGTTGACACGAGGTAAGATAAGTGATATTTATGTTTTTGGTATTTTGAGGATTTTCTGATGTTTTTGAATAGTTATGAGAACCTATTGTTTTTTTGTTTGGTGTGCTCGCACAGATCTTACGACCTTTTGCCTACGTACCCCCAAAAAGAGAATCTAGGGATCAGAGCATCGTAGTTCCTCATATGGTTAACACTAGGAGGAGGGCTAATTTGTATCTTGGTTAAACACATGATGATGATGCTCAAAATGGTTTATATTTGTGTCTTGATTAAAGCCCTTAATTTGAAAGGTTTTTTGTAATTGATAGGGGTGCTTGAATTGCATAGCTCAAGGAATAAGTTGAATCTGGTATCTTAATTTTCATAGCTCAAGAAAGACTGAATGGGTACCTTAAATTGCATAGCTCAAGGAGGAATAAATGGTTGACCTGAATTGCATAGCTCAGAAAAGCTGAATTTGGGTGGAAATATGACTAGTGGAAAGTGATTTTAGTTATAGTCCAATTGTATGACTGAAGAGATTAGCTTAGTTAGAGTCCAAGACAATGAGTGTAGCAGATTAGCTTAGTTAAACTCCACGACTATGACTGAAATGATTTAGCTTAGTTAGAGTCCAAGACTATAACTGAAATGATTTGATTCACTGGTAAGTGTTAGACATTTTATGCCTTGATTGAGGCACAAGGTTGAAGCTAAAAAGGCTCAGTAGATAGAATTTGTCATCTCTAAAGATGGGAAGGTTGACTTATATATTCCTTGATTGAAGCCCAAGGTTGAAGCTAAACAAATAAAATTGACTCTATGGGGAAAGTTTTATTTGTGTCCTGATTTGGAAGCCCATGTGTGAAGCTTATTTAGTTAGAGACTGACTCTTGATTTATTTGGATCCTGTATGAAGCCCAGAATGGTAGGCTGACTTTTGATTGAAGACTGACTCTTAATGAAGAGTGTTTTATTTGTTTGTTTGATAAAAGGTTTGAGGTCATTAGACATTCATTTTTATGGGGAGGTTCAATTTCTTAGAGTCCAAGAGGAGGCAATCTTAGTCATCCATCAGGGAGAGGGAGACTATTGTATATGTTTGATTATAAGGATATCTTCCTATGCTTTAAGGAAGTCTTTTAGGGTCCTTGTGTTTAAGCCCAAAAGGAGGCTATGTTACCTTTAAGAGGCCCATGGCTCCTTGAACAATTCCCAAGAGGAGGCTGGGGATAGTTTAAAAAGAAGCATTTCACCGAAAAACTTCTCATCTCTATAAACCCTAGTAAGTTGTAAAGAAAAATCCTAAGTTTGAGTTTGAATGGTGTATCTTCTTGGATGAAGATAACTTAATTACTTAGAGATTCTAGCAGAGATGCAAATATATACACAAAGATGCATGGAGACAAATAAATGTGGTAGTGAATGTGTTGAACTTTTTTAGTATGTCATTGCTATGGTTTGATTATTCTTAAGTGATTTTTAAGAATGATGTTGGTAGTAACACTGGGAAGCAGAGGCCCAAAATCCTGAGGGAGAGAGATTACAAATATATTTTATATTGTATCCTCTTTGATGATTAAGAATTATTTTATTATCATAGCTTTAGTATGAGATAAAGAAAGATAGTTTTAAACAAAAACCCTAATCTAATAAAAAAATACAATTTAAGAAAACAACGAGAAGTTAGAGGGAGAAGAGATAGATAAAAAACCAATAATAGGGCTTATACATAAGGATGCATATGGAATTTGTTTTGTGTTTTCTTATCTTGTGATTTCATACATAGGGTAAGACTTGAGTGCTTAAAAGCTTTCTACCGCTTATAAAGAAGTTCACCAGAGTGAAGCTCAGTCTAGTAGTGGGTGTATTAGATCTTTAATTTGAAAAAGATGAAAAAAGAAAAAGGATATGGGACTTGTAAACAAGTGGCCCATAATCTCTATTTAGAAGATAGAAAAACTGTTTTAAAAAATAGTTGAGGGGATCAGAACTTATACGGAAGCCTGGCGGAATTTTAAAACAGATCGGAGAAATTTTAAAACATAAAGAATGCGTCCTAAACACAAAGGATTCCCTATGAAACATTTTTATAATTCATTTTAGAAAAGAAAGAGTTATGTATAAAAAATTCAAAGAAAGAATTTCACATATGAAAATACAATATAGTGAAAAAGGTGATTTCGTCGGGTTTTTGAAAATGGCTTCGATAACTCTAATGGTTTATTTTTCAAAAAGAGATGGGTATTACACTCTAATAGAGGCCCAAAAGTGTAAGATTTGAAAAATTAGGGGTGATAAAATCAAAACCCTTATTTTTTTAAACATTTAAAAATGATTAAAACTTTTAGAAATTTCAAACATAAGTGAAAAACAAGTTGAAACCTTGGATTTATATTTGAAAATTTATATTTTATCCATGAGATAACTTGTAATTCATTTGTGCTTGAAAAATCAAGTGAAAGAAGATTTTTTAAATGTTTAAAAATCATTAAAAATAAATGCTTTACAAAAATAAAAATATATTTTAAAAAATATATTTTATTATTTTTTTTTGAGGAATAAAATATTTAAACATTTTTTAGAATTAATGAAAAAAGAATCATTTTAAAACTCAAAATAACCAGAGAGAAATTAATTTTGGAATCAATTAAAATAACTTCTGAAATTCAAAATTTCAAATTTTTGAAAAAGGGCACCAAAAACACATGAAGAACATGCACATGTTCTTCATCTTGCCCAAAAATGCAAATTTTGCAACATCTACCATATCTCAGTGATTATTTATTGAAATGAAATCAACATCAACATCAAACTTGCTCGATTTTAACTCATGATAAAAATTGAGGGAAAACACTTAAAATATAATTACGCACACATGATAAAAATATAGTGCGAGAAAATATGTATGGATTATAAAATGACCAAGTTTTAGGCTTACTTGAGCTTGTAGCTGCAGCAGAAATTTGATCTTTGAACTGGAGGTGTTACAGAAGAATTATGATGATCTGAACAGCTTCCCTACACTATATGGAGTGTGTTTGAACACTTGGACTTGATTGCAACTGGCTGGAACAAGTTGTGGTGTTCAAGTTGCAGAAAGTAAGCTTTTTTGAGGTTTTGAAGGATGATTTTAGGTTACAGGTCTTTTAGAGGATGGGTGAGTGTTTGAACACCTCTAATACATCATATGTGATGTGTTAGAGTGATTTGTTAGAGCTTGTTGTGGCTCAAACTCAAGGCTTGATTGTTTTTGCTCAAAATATTAAGTTTTGAGTCTTTGAGAGGGAAAGAGAGAACGCAGTGAATTGTGGAGCTTTGGAGTGATTTTTTGAGTCAATTGAGGTCTTTATTTATAGGCAGAAATGTTGAGATTACTTAGCCAACAAGTCTAGAATAGATAAAATCATAAATTGGTTATCATTGCTTGCCAAAATATCTCTTACATTGTGATTTTGGGTTACAGGTCTTTTGTGGTGTTCAATTCACATTCTTCAGATATTATAATGTTTGTTTATGAGCACATGTTGCTTGTTGATTAAGAGATTCTAGGATATGCCTTTTTGGAGCACCATAGCCCTTGGATCAAGTGCATAAGTGTTGAAATTCATGAATGCCATAAATGGAAATTCTTTGAATGCAATCATGAATTTACAGGTTGCTCAAGTTTGTGACGATTGCTCAGATGCTCTTAATCATCTGATCTTATCCTTTGACCCACCAAAATACAAATCTCAAGTTTGGTAAAAATTTGGTTTTGAAAAACAGTTGTGACATGGTGTGTTTGACAATAGATTTCTTCATGCTCAAACAAGATATTTTCATGCCAATTGGTTCTTTGAATTTTTGGTAACATTTTGACAACATTGGTGTTTTCACAAGGATATGAATCAGCTTAGAACTATGTAAAAAAAGCCTCCAAGTTTTGATGTTTTGACTAATTTTGGTCTTAGGCAAATTTTGTCTAAGTATTGAAACTTCCAACTTTTTTCTTGATTTTGATCAATCTTCAACTTAAAATCCATGATGAATTGGAATTTGGTGTAGCTGATTCTTTTGTAGTTTATAGTAAAATCTTTCATTTGAGATTTGGTTCAAAAAAATATGATGCTTGGATCACAAGTTATGATGCTTGAAAGTAAGGTATTTGCACACTTTTTTTTCATAACTTAGAAAAAATTCCAAAATTATCTTCAAAATTACAATACAAATATTAAAATTAAAAAAAAAATCTCAAAATTTCACATATACATTTCAAATATTTTAAATAATTAATAAAAATCTAAATATCAAAACATTGACCACATATTTAATATTCCAAATTAACAAAATTAAATAATAATGTACATAATAAAATAAATGGGGGGTTCGTGGATAGATTGAGGTGGGTACTAGTGTCCATATTACTCGACCTGTCCCCATATTTTTAATCAGAGAAAACCCACACTTGGATCCAAACCCAGCCAAAATGGGTTTTCTCAATCAACTTCGGAGCAGGTTGGGGTGGGTACCCGCAGGTATGAGTTTTGTTGTCAAGCCTAGAAGAGACTTCCATGATGTATATAATCTATTTAAACCATTCATTGTGTTATTGGCTCATGTTCAGTTAAGAATTTCAATTTTGGGCTCCACGATCAGTTAAAACCCTAATTGGGCATTGTGAAACCCTAATTTGGGGATTCTTGATCTCTGCATCCTTTGATCTTGATTCCTACTTGTAGATGGTATATTAGGGTTTGGTCAAGCTCCTTGAATGACACGTGGATGTCTTGACTCATTTCCCCATGAATAGATTCTTTTGGAGGGCATAGTTGACTGAAAATCCTGATTTGTGACACTGAGGCCTCACGACTCAAATCATTGAAAATCTGTGCAATCATTGTATGAATTCTCACCATTTTAGATTCCTTGATCCTTTAAGAATGTTTGTAAGGTTGGAAATCTTAGGATTTTATGATCGATTATTTGTCTGGATCCTCCGAGGGACTCAGGAATCCTGATTCACTGCAGGGATGTGATTCGATAAACTTCAACATTGTCCATTGAACTGATGGGTGTAAGGTATCTTAGGATCAAAATTTAGATTATTACATTAGGTAATTCAAGAAGCACTTGTTTTATCAACATGATATAAAATGTTAGCTCCATAATCATGATATATATCATAAGCCAGCACAAAAAGTTTTACGGTTTATGCATACAGCTGTCAGAATTTGGAAACTTGTCTCCCCAACTTAAGGATATGTCGTCCTTCCCAGCACCCATGCAACATGGTTATGCCCTAGTCCTTTGACTACTCAAATGTTAACAAAACAATGTTATATCATTCTTCCGCAATCACGTCATATCAGCATATTATTGCAAGTCGTTATTTTATGTATTTGAACACTAAGGATTACAACTTTACTTTAATTATAACTTAAATTAAGATATTAGAAAGAGTTTTAATTGTAATGATGGGCATCTTTGTTTTTATTCCTTTACTATGATCAGATATATAGCAAACAAGTGAATACTCTTCAATTTAATTCATTTGATATCAACCCAACCAATTATACCTAAATTTTTTGAAAAAATGGGTAGGTTGTTTAAAAACGTTTACAACACTAAAAAAGAATGATTTGAATAAGAGAATGAATGTATATGATATATAGACTAACCTATGTATACTAAAATTATAACTTCTATTAACAAAGATAGGCACATAATAAAGCATATTCTGCATTTGAGATATTTGGACAGTGTAGATGGAATGGATCTTCTCAAAATCCACCAATCCCTTCTACCCCAAGTTTAACATAAATATAAAATGCATCAGGTGCATTTGTTTGAGCAAGCAGGGTAACAAGTGGTCGGATCTCATCATCACTGTATTCATGGACTCTTGTAGCTACACATGTTTCATTAATTTGGTGCAAACAATAATAAAGAATATGACACATTCAAGGAATATCAACTTTACTTTAGAAGAATGTTCAAAAATTCTACAAATTAGTTAGGAATATGCCACGTCAGCATCTTTGTCACGCTGACAAAGTCATGTGGCGTGACACGTCAGCTCGATTAAATGGAATTGACGGCAGAGACAAAAAATAGGAACGAAAAACTTTAGAGAGACGATTCTTTAAACGAAAATTTTGGGGAATTAAACACGAAGTTTGAAATATTTAGTGGGACAAAAAACTACATTAACCTTAAAAATAAAGCACCACAATTAAGAATTATATGACGAATCACATTAGTTAACTCGATCAAGAACGAATGTATTGTTTTTGGATTTTGAAAATAGTCACAAAAAAAGTTATCAGAATGAGTCGCAAAATAATTTGCTCTTTTGAACACGTTTCACGATACTGCCCAAAATTATTTAAAACAATCTAGTTTTATATTGTATAATTATGACTTGAACGGTAAATAACTGGCCTAAAATTACACCTTATAGTACAAATACAATTCGAATAAGGTATAATATCATTTGTAGTATCTGGTTTAACGACCAGTCATAATAATTTCTCAAACCATGATAAATTCTAATTATTCTCCAAAGAGAATTCAATAATGATCATTTGACCACTCAAAATAATTTCTCAAACTAAGATAAATTTGAATAATTCTCTAAAGAGAATCCAAAAATTATACTTGATAATTTCTTAACTCAAACGATGAGAAATTAACATAACTCTCTAAATAAAATTTAAGAAAATACTCGAAAAATTCAACTAGTAGAAACAAGGTGGGATAAGTTGCGGTTTGACAATTCGAAAAACATAGAGTTATGAGAGTGAGGAAGGGAAAACTCAACAAAAGGAGTTTTAAGTGTGTTTTGGAATGAAAAAAATTTCCTAATATAATGAAGTGAGTCAACTAAGATATCTCACCTAAGCAATGTGAGACTAAGGAGTTTTTTCAATAAACACAATAAACTTTTTCAAATTCATCTTTCTATATTGGAATATTGACATAATATTCCAACAATCCCTCACTTGAATTTAAGAAATTGTTTTAGAATTAACATCAAACATTTCGAAGATTGTGCATAAACAGAGGTGTCTACGACTTGAGCCTTTGTGTAACAAGTGGGATTATGATTCAATAATAGTGACACAATTGTCTTGAAATCCCGCACACAAATATTTTTTAAGGTGTATTCTAGTAGTGCGTGCTTTAATGGCTTTGTACGTGTAATCCGGTTTATTGAAGGCTCTAGGATCTATGTGTCAAAATTCCATAGAAACCGACCTAAGTTATACAATAACATAGTTCAGTCTATCAAGAGTACTCGTATATCCTAGGTACTTCATCATACAAAGTATATATCTTCTTAATTGTTTCTATTGTCTCACCATATTATGGCTTCTAGATACATGATTCTCTTATTTAGTTTAGCATTATCACCTCATATTACTCACAACTTGTTATTACCCATTGGGCCTATTTCTTGCAATCCCCAGTCATTTAGGTCGGGTTACTATCATGAGCAACTCATTTTTCTATAGGCATTAATCACATCTTATTGCATGTATTATAGACTTTCTCTCTAGCTAATTTTTTCATCAAATGATCTGCTAAATTTTCATCAGTGTGTACATGATCCAGTCTTCCATATTCTTTGCAGATATAGTCTCTAACAATGTTGTGTTTCATCCTTATTTGAATTCACTTACCATTCTACTAACAATCCTCAATTTTTACAATAGTCATGGTGCTGTAACAATGGACCAACACAACTAGGATGGGTTATTCACATGAATGGATCTCATCTAGCAAGCATCTTAATCAACTTGTTTCTTCAATAGTAGTCGTTAATTTTATCATATCAGAATCCACTGTGGGTTGAGCCAGGATAGTCGGACGCATAATGCATTTAACCTCAACTATAGGGGCGAGGTAACGAAGGGCATCATGAAAAGTTCACACTCTACCTTTCGGTTTTAGAATAATCGACGGGTATGTGAAATGTTCATGGGTCCGATCCCCAAGGAGACCTTTTTGGAATTCTAAATGGAAAAAACACATGTCCCCTCGATTTTATAATTTCACTAACGGATATATCATATTTTCACCTCAGATATCTAACAAAACCGGGGGGTAAAACAATTTTGAGTTTATTAAATTTAATGTGGATTGCTTATTTCACTAAAATTGATACTTATCATATAACTTCTAAAAATTTGTTAGGAAAATACTTATATGAACAATTATGTTATATTTGAATAGCAACTTACATTGATTATGATTTTGAAATATCATGTAACTCATCATTCTTCTCACGTAGTTTTATGATTAAAATATCTCCAATGTTACAAATTCTTTAATCAACACTTCTTTTTCTATTAATTCATTCTTGAAAGTGTAAAATTTGATTCTTTAAAAAATGAACAAATATGAAAGAAAGTTGAACAAACACTAGAAGTATTGGAGATATTTTAACAATAAACAATGCAAGATGAACTATGAGTTACAGGATGCTAGAAAATCATTAATTAATGTAAGATAAGTTTCATATAAAACATAAGTTTGCATATGATTATTTCCAAACTCAATTTACTAGGTTATATGTTCAAAGAGGGGTTAGTGAAACAAACAATCGACATTAGATATAATAAACTCAACTAGACGGAACAAGAAAACAACAAAAACATCAAACATAACATCAAGAACAACAATATCAATAAACAACAATAATATCAATAACCATAATGTCAATAAAAAACATCCAGTGTTTAGGGTCTTAACAACAAGAACAATAACATCCACAAAAACGACATCAATAACAACAACAAAAAACTCTACGATTTCGGATCTCAACAACAAAAACAACATCAACAACAACAATAACAATAGGAAAAACAACAACAGAAACAACAACAACAACAACAATAATAACAACAACAACTATAACAACAACAACATAAACAATATGCCAAAAATACTAGTATGGATGTTTGACGTATCAGACCTCTGAAGAAGAAGTAAAATAAAATTGATTTGGATCTCTGAAGAAGAAAAGAGAGCCCTAAACACATAACATATTTGTATTGAAGATAGCATGTGTTTATGGCTCTCATTGATTAGGGTTTGATTGTTAAGAAATCCGATGGGTAAAGTTGCGTACTTTTAAATTAATAACAAAATATTATACCACTTTTAATGTGATAAGAACATAAATTTAGGTTGATGGGATTTGAAGCATGTATATTGTATATGTTTACCCATCGGTTTTCCAAATAACTGATGGAATATATTGTATTTTTTTATTTTAAAAAAATAGGGTGCATCCAGATATTTGACCTCAGTTTTTCATTTCGTGAGGTGAAATTGTCGTCATGAAATGTATTATTTGTAGTAGTGCCAGCTATATTGAATACATAGTCACTACATGCTTTGGAATCGTCTGATAAGTTATTCCAATATATATTAATGTATCCTTCAAGTAAAACATGAAAAATCTGATAATACAATTCGGGATTCACGATCCTTTTAAGGTACCACATGCCTTGCTCAATAGCTTGCCAATTCTTATTACTCGATCTACTAGTAAATCGACACAACAATCCTACGACATATGCAATGTCAGGTCTAGTATAATGAGTGGCATACCTCAGACTACCAATCATGCTCGCATATGTCGTTTGTCTGAAACTTTCATTAGTGTTCTTAAATTTTTTCACACTTAGATTTTATGGTGTGTGTAGGTTTACATTCAAAGTAATTATATTTCTTTAAGAACGTTTCCACATAGTATGATTTATCCAAGAAATTCGTTGCTCGGATCTCGTGATATTGATACCAAGTATCATGATTGCTTCTCCGATGTCTTTCATATTGTTAGTTCTATGATTGGCAGAAATTTTGGTAAAACAAGATTCTACCTTATGATTTTATGATTGATGTGTTGACATGTGTGTCAAGTTTTCTGCAGGTGTGACTCTATGTTGTTGCATATTTCTGTTCCTGATGTCAAACCAGATGATATGACATCTGATAATAGAACATTCAGTTCAGAATGCTTGTTTATCATTTGTGCTTTAATCTTTTGTGTGCTTTTGATGAGTGATTATCTATGCAATATTTGGTTGTAATTTTAGAGTCGTATATCATGTTTTTGGAAGAATCAGATCTTCCTATTCTAGATGTTGTTTTCATTAAAGAATATTTGAAGATAATTTAGCATTTATGGAAGAATCAACTCTAAGTCTTATCAGTACCTAAGCCCAAGCAGATTATTTCTTATTTATTCTGATGTAACCCTAATTGCAAATTACAAAGATTTATATATATTGAGAAGGTTGTGCATTCTGGTTTAGGGTTTAGTATTGTCTTGTTCATTATGAGCCATTCTAACATTACCTAGATGTTTGAATCAGACTGATTTTATTGAGTCGTAATTGTTTGCTCTAAGCTTTTAAGCATGTGTGTTGGTGTTCTTGATTAAAGCTTTTAAGCAAGATCAAGTCTTTTTTTTTGGAAGAGTGTTCTTCCGTCTTTGTAATTTTCTGTTTTCTATCATTGTTGTGATTGAGGGGGGGGGGGGGTTAGAAGTGTCTAATGTCTAAGAGTCTTAGATAGAAGTTTCATTGGGTAGTGATTAAGTGAAGAGTGTAAATTGTTTGGTTTAACTCTGAATTGGTACAACTTATAGTAGATTTCCTCCCTGGCTTGGTAGCCTCCAGATGTAGATGTGTTTGCATCGAACTGGGTTAACAATTTCTTGTGTCTCATTACAATTGTTAACTACTTTTTGTTATTGTTCATATATTTATCATTGTTCATATATTAGTGTCGTGACATCTCCTTCGACATTGTAAACACCCCAAATTTGCCCTCACCCATTCACACCATGGCTTGTGATCATTCTCATATGCATAAGTACAATCATGTCATCTCACATCTCATTTTTTTATCCACTGCATAGCTTTCAAGGCATCTGCACCTAGGGTTTGCGATCTGAGCAATCCCAAAGCATCTTGAGCCATTCCAAAGGCAACCAATCAACTCAAAGGGGTCCATGTGTGTTCTTATATCATATTTCTATCTCCTCAAAGTCAAAAATGCAGAGGAATCACAAGAGCTAGGGTTTGAGTGGATGCAGAGCCAGGTTGAGCTGCACAGTTGACTGAAAATTAGGGTTTTGGTTTCAGAGAGCATAACTCCAATTTTTTTTGGTCATTCTTGTTTCCATTGGTCTCCATATGGTATAGGGGGTATGCATATCAATTTTCATGAAGAAATTCCATGGGGAAGTCATCTGATCAAGAGTTGACTTTTCAGACAAGTCAGTGCAAAATCAGGGCATCTGAGGCCCCCAATGACCCAATCAATGGGTGATCTTCATCATTTTGAGTGTATATGATCTTTATTTGATCATGTAAGAAGGTTGAAGTTCATAAAAATCAAGAATTTAGGGTTTTTGCAAATGTTGACTTTTTGGGCATAGTTGACTTTTCAAGAATGCATCATTTTAGGTCATTTTTCAAGCCTTGATTCTTGATCCAAAAAGGCTTCAAATGGAAAAACTTTGGTCATGAAAGTTGTAGATCTCATCTTTCCCTTTCCAAAAAGTACAAGAACATGACCAAACTCTTCTTGGATCAAAAGTTATGGCAAGGCAAAGTTGGCAAAAATCATTGTTTTTCAAGTTATGCACCAAATGGAAATTTTGCAAAGTCATGAACCAATGCATTATGTGACTTCTAATTCATCTCAAACCAGCACACAAACTTTCTCTAAACCACAAAATCAGATTTGAACCAAGATCACATGTGCTTAGTTCATGTAACAAGGCATTTTTCATGAAAATCCATAAAGTAACCAAGTTGCAAAACTCATGATCATGCTTTACCAACTTGCTGCCTTGAATGCTGGACCAAGCCTAGCCTTTCCCTTCATTTTGCTGCGCCAGAACCAGCCCATGTCCTTGCCTAGCACTTCACAATACCTCTCTTACACATAAAGTGGATTTTGAGCAAAAGTAAACTTACCAATCACTATAGGCCAGGTCACATCATCTGACCTATAGGATTATAATACAATATCCCTTGGAAAGCAAAAGATATGAGAAGGCAAGGCTGAAACACATACATTCAACACATTCACAAAAAGACACCACATCGCAAAAACTTTCGAATCTGCCTCCACAGCCAAGAAACACTCAAACTTTCTTCATCATCCAACTCAACACACTCCATAGGCCTCAAACCACCAAAGCTCAAGCCTGAAACAAGCCTGACCTGAGCTCCACCATTTCTCACCTTCCAAACCAGTTCTCTTCGAATCTCACTATACAGCCATCAAACACTTCATCTCTCTTCACCAACAAGTCAAGCATACCACAAGGAGTCAAAACCACCCTTTACTTTGAACTGAAACAGCCTGTACACAAAGTGCATTTCCTGCTACACCAGAAGTGAATCTCTCAAAGCAACTTGCCTAAGCTCATTCCAGGCTTTCCATTAGCTTCAAGGGGTTCAGAAGAGTTGTTCTGCATCAAAGCAAGGCCAGAAGAGTTCATATTCACAGTTCTTCACCTCAGGTAGTCTCAAACTTCAAACTTTTTAAAGCTTGTTTCTTTTGTTACAAATTGAAAGTGCATGCTCTGAGGATCACTGTGATGTGTTTAGAATCTAAAATGGTGGGAAAATGAGCATTTGGTGAATGTCTGAAAGTTTGGCCCCATTTTTATTTTGTTTCGATTCGGCTTGTTCTTGCTAATAAAATGATGTTTGATCATGGATTTGGGTTGTAGGAAGTGTGGGAAATGTTTCTGGGCAGTTGATTTGACATGGGGTGGCCTGGATAAGAAACTAGGGTTTTGGTATGGCCGGAGAAGACGACCGGAGCTCATCTCCGGTCGCCTGAGTGTAATTAGGGTTAACCATCATTAATTAACGAACTTTAAATTTGGGCCTTTGATCTTTGTTTCCCGCGCGCTCGTGGACGGTGCAGATGGGTCATTAAACCCTAATTCTGTTTAATTAAGTTAATCACAATTAATTAAATCAGCTTTGAACCATAGCCATTGGATCACGCGCGTTTTGAAATTTTGAACCTGGGCCTTAGATTGAGCTGACCCCCAGTCTTGTTGACTTGCGTGCTGGACCCTTGGATCTCTCTGCCTTCAATCACAGCCACTCATGTTGCATACTTTTCATTTTTATTTAATTTTATTCATTTTTCTTTCAATTAACTTGCATAATTATTTTAAAATAGCAAAAAATTCATAAAAATTATGAAACTTTTTCCTTAAAGTTTTAATAATTTTTATGACCCAAAAATATTTTTATTTTATTTTTTATCATTAAAAAAGTATTTTTAAATATTTAAAAGATTATTTTTAATTGATTAATGAGAATTAATTAATTAAAAATACTTTTAGGTATTTAAAAATTACAAAAAAATTCATGGAATGTTCTAAGACATTTAGAAACATTGTCTAACCTTCAAACCAAATTTCTTTTTTTGATCTTGATGCATTTTAAGAATTTTTCATTGAATTAAATCATTTTTTATGCATTATTTTGATCATGGATTCAAAAATTCATTTCTGCCAATTGGTGAAGGTTGAGACATTGATTCTTCTTGCATTGTCTTTTGTTTTGCATGTAGTTCCTAGGATAAAAAGGCCATGATTTGTTCTTGCATTTTCAAATTGTTTGGCATTTCTTTTGTTAAGAACCCTAAAAAACCCTAATAACTTAGAAAACTCATATCTTGAGTTTGGTTGAGAGTTGAGAGCTCCCCTTTGGGCAGTGGTTCATCATAGGCCTAGGGTTTCTTTGGATGCCATTTTCCATTTTTTATCATGAGGTTTGCTTCTGTTTTTGGTTTGTGTTTGATGTTTGATCCATGAACCCTAATTTGGGCTTTCTTTTGCATCCTTCTTGCATTTCCTTGCATAACATGACTTGTCTTTGCATTTTGTGCATTCTTGTGATCCATTTGACATCTTAAGACATGTATAAAGCATCTTTGATCATTGCATCTTATGTTTGCCATGTCATTTGTCTTGTATGATTCATAACTTTTCATGTTCATTCATGCTCCTTAACTTGCATTCATAATCTTGTATGAACATCCCCATTGTCTTGCCTCATGTTTGCAGCACCTCATAACATCATAATCATCATCAACATGCTTCTGGTCTTGCTTTGCATCATATCATTTCATCTCATCTTGCATTGCATTGCATTTCTTTCTAACATTTTAGGTGGTAAGTAAACTTGAGAAGTGGATTTGCCTTCACTTCTCATAACTTTTCTTTTCATCTCTCTTGCATCCATTGCTGCATTCTTATATGTGTTTGAGTTTGAGCTTGCTCATTCTTCTTCCTCCCACTTTCTTTCTTCAAGTGACTTGACTTCTTGAATGAAGCAAGTCACTTTGCTTCTCTTGATCCTGTTCATCTGTTTCCTGGTGGTTCTTCTGAAGATTGTTCTTAAAAACCTCACAAACTTTAGGAACAACCAAGCATGATAATGAATTAGGGTTTTGATTAGTCTCCCCTCATAGTTTTTACCTTTGTGTCTCCTTGAGTCCTCTCTTCTCATCTCATAATCAGGGACTAAACCCTAAAGGCTTTAAGACTTTGTGATTAGGGTTATGCCTGCATCCTTCTCTTAGGATGGAGTGTATAACTTTAATCCTAAGTATTAAACCCTTAAGGTGTTTAAATCTCTTACTCAATTCACTTAATAAATATCAAGACATTACACTTGTAACTTGGGCCTTGCATTAGGGTTCTAATTCTTCCTTAAGTGGTTAAGAAGGACTAACCCTAGTGTTAATGGACAAGTCCCCCTCAAGTTGTCTTACAAACAATAAAACTCACTTCATCATCATACCATTAAATAAAATCCACTTAATAAAGGCTTGTTTTGTCATGGGTTTAATCCCTAATCATGGATTAAGTTGAGGAGTCTTCCTCAGCTTAAACATTCTCATCTATCGTCCTTCTTTTAGGATGGTGTAATGGGTCTGTTTAATCCCTGATTATGGCTTAACCTCATTACTCAACACTAAACAAAATCACAAAAAACATCTAAATAATCACAAGTAGGTTAATGATCTTAATCCTACACCAAAGGTGATTAAGTGTGAGAATCTGACTTCACACTTAAGGTATTCTCATTACCCCTAATCAGAGGGAAGATGTGATGAGTTTACTAACCCATTGGTTTAGGCTTAAGCTCATTATCTTATGACAAACTTTCAAAAACAATAAAAGACTGAAAACACAAAAACAGACAATAATCGTCTCCTTCGGGATTCTTTTCTCATCACACTCACTCACAATCGAGAACTTGCTTCTTCCGTCTAATGCAAGACAGTTAGCACCTGAGCCAGACAGGTCATACACTTGAGCATAGACAAGCAGGCAGTTCCCAGTCAATTCATCTTTCAGTCTCTTTGGGTCGAACTACGGTGTTCTGACTTCCTCATTGCACGAGAGGATACGTAGGCATAACTTAACAGTTATCGAACAAAAGTCTCCGTATATTCCCCCTCCTTCCTGTATCATTCTTTAAGCCTCATGGTCTTGAGCATTTTATTCCTTTTCTTACACTGACACTGTACATATCACACATCACTTTCTTTTACACTGACACCTGTACATTCTTTTCCAGCTGTTTACACACAGATTGCACTGACACTACCCCTTTAAAACACAAATCTTTTAAGCGTGGATCCTGTCGAGTACGACGGACAATCTGGGTGCTAATACCTTCCCAGGTTGTAACCAACCCCCTTTCTCAGTCTCTCTGGTTCGCAAACCGTCTTATCCATCTTTTTCTAGGTCTATGCAGCATTACCTTTCCTCCGGGATAAAAATGCCTAGCTGGCGACTCTATTCATCTCCAGTGAGTTCACGGCTGTGTGTTCTCACTGTTCCCCTCGCCGACCGTTCGCGCTTGTACCGGGATGCAAATCTTCGGGAGCGACAGCTTGGCGACTCTGCTGGGGACCCTTATACTGCAACCAGGGCTTCTGGTTCTTTTTGTGGGTTCCTCCTAGCGCTTGATTGATTTGTGTTTATTGGGGGTGTTATGTGCTATTTGTATGTGTATATTTGCTTTATTTACTGCTTTCTGTACAGCTTTATTTATTGCTTTCTTTACTGTTTTTTTCATTTATCATATTGTCATACTGTGCTGCTGGCTGGATCTGGTTTTTCTTTGGTGGGTGGGTGTTTCATTGAGAGTTAAGGTCCTACACCTGGGACCTGAGTGACACCTAGGCTAGAGTGAATCATATTCTTTCCCATTCCATTTCGGTCTGGTGCGGGAATATGAAACACGGTTCAGATATGGGTTTCTTCTTGAGAACTCTGTGTTGCAGATTTCCTGCAATGCTAGGGCTATCTGGGAAGCCTGCTAAGTCTGGATGACCTTTTAGTATTGACCTTCAGAAACTGAGGTGAATTAGAGGAGGAATTGTTATGGTTATTGTAAACACTGCACCTCCGGGTTAGAAGTGTTTACACTTCTCATAACTGATCCAAGTCTGAGGATCCTTGTTCTAGATCACCACCTGTGAGGGGGTTGGGCTGTTTACAGGTTTGCAGGTACCTTGACCTCAGAATACCCTGTTACTTTGACTTTGTTAAGAATACTCCATGTTGGACAGTTCTTGTGATTCTAAACCCTGGACATGTGGCTCTTTATTTGAGTCCCCCACCCTGGTTACCGGATTTATAGACCTCCATCTGGAATTCTTGAACACACATGGACTTATATCAGGGCATTTTGATCAGATCCAGCTCAGTCACAAACCCTTTCATATCATCTGCATACATACTCATTGCATCATATTAACATTTGCTTATTTGTGTTTCAGGGTATCCATATTCATCTGGTTTTGGTTTTGACCCCATCTGCAGTTTTGACCTGTCTCCACCAGCACTTGCTTCAGCTTGTCAGCCATATACTTCAGTTACTTGCACTAGCCAGCCAGTGGCCCACTCCTCAGCATCTTCATCAGCACTCTACTCAGTCTTCAGCATCATGGCTCCAAAGAAAAGCAACATCACCTATCATTTCTTCCAACCAGACTTGTCAGACATCAGGAGGATCCAAACCCTGATCACTCCAGATCACATACCTTTGTTCAGGGAGAGTTATGGAGATATACTGGACATGGTTATGGATCTGGACCCTTCACAGAGGAGTTTGATCCACACCTGTATTCAGTTTTATGACCCCCCATTGAGATGTTTCACCTTTCAAGACTTTCAGTTGGGGCCTCTACTAGAAGAATACTCATCATTGACTGGTCTGCCCATCAAAAGAGAAATCCCATTCAACCCTGAAATGGTCTTTCCCAGCAATGGAGAGATAGCAAAAGCTTTGTATCTGGAGCCTGTTTTGATTGAACAGCATATGACCTCTAAAGCTGGAATCCCTGGTTTACATCTGGACTTCCTGATTTCTCAAGCTAGTTTGAAGGCCTCCTTGGGGGAGTGGAAAGCTGTTTGTGCTCTGTTGGCCTTAAGTGTATATGGAATTGTGTTGTTTGCAGATGAGCCTCGATTCATTAGCAAGAATGCAATCCACCTGTTCATCCTGAAGAACCCTGTGCCAACTTTACTGGGTGATCTCTATTACTCAGTACATCAGAGAAATGAGAAGCAGAGGGGAAGATTAGTGAGGATTTGTGCTCCATTATTCCATGCTTGGCTTCTCAGGCATCTACCCAGGACAGATGCATTCCTAAATCCTCATCAGCAAAGCAACTGGGCTAAGAGACTCACTGTCCTAACTTCAGCAGACATCAGATGGTGTACTCAAAGCACCAAGGGCAGAGATATGATCACTAGCTGTGGGCACTTTCCCAATGTGCCTTTGATAGGAGTTAAGGGAAGTATCAATTACAACCCTCTGCTGTTCAGGAGACAGTTGGGCTATGCACTGGTTCATACTCCTAGGGAACAAGACTTGGTTGAGACCCTCTACTGTGAGAACAAGATTAGTTTATCAACTGTTAGGCAGGCTGCCTGGGCCTGGGATCATGTTCAAACCAAGGGAATCACCATTCTGGGGAAGTGCAATAATGTGGCATCAGTCCAATATTATGAGTGGTCCCATGCTAGGGCCCAATTCTCAGGAATGCCCTTCACCATAGAAGACATGCCTGAGTCATCTTCAGCACCACCCCCTGCCACTATCAGTTTGGAGGAGTTTGAAAGCTTGAAAGAAAGAAATGAGAAGTTAACCCAGGCTTTGCAGAAGACCCTCCGGGAGAGGAGTGAAGGTGTGAGGGAAATTGAAAGATTGGAGAAACTGAGAGTGGAACACTTGACTAAAATTGAAAAGTCTGGAGATTATATCAACAAGTCCAAAGCTGGTGAGCAGATTCTGAAGAATGCTTGTAAAGAAGCCCAGTTCCAAAGAGCAAGAACAGACTTGTATTTGAAAGAAAGTCAGGCCAGGTGGGTCCGGATCACTGAGGCCCGTACTCTAGAAGACAAGAGAGTTCAGGACAAGATGGAGCAGATGGAAAAGGCCCTGGCAGCAGCCCAGGAGGAAATATCAGAGCTGAAAATCAAAGCAGGAGTGAAGAGGTCTAAGGACCAAAGTCAGAATAAGAAGTTGACTGCAGCTGTTGCAACAAGAAACCTTCTCATCAGAAGTCTCACGGAGCATCCGGCTGATCCTGTGACCGAAGCACTTCTCAAGGAAGTTCGTGAGGATGAGTTTGGCCTTGGAGTTTGATCATTTGCTTGTTGTTGTTCCTTTTCCATGTACTTTTGCTTTTGTGATGTATTTTGACCCCTTTGAGGGCTTGTGTTGTAAAAATGAACAAATTGTAATTATTTCACCTTTGTAATATATTTGTGTTAGTTTCCACTTGGGTTTATTCCGAAAGCAACTTCAACAGCAACATCTTCAAGGGTCTGGAAGGGTCAAAACTGAAGGCCAAACCGGATACCTTGAGAACAAATAAGCATAACTGCATTGCATGCTAACCCTTTTGTTTGTTTTGTAGGTTTTTGTTTTGTTGTTGCTAACCTCTGTTGTGATGTTCAGGAATTATTGCTCGCCGCCGGGTATTTCCTCTCAACAGGCCACACAGGTACCCAACTAGAAACAACCTTCCGGGAATTCAGATGGATCAGATGCAGCAGGACCTTACGGAGGTCAGAAACCAGATGGCCAACGAAAGGTTGGAGATGAGAACTCAGATAACACAGTTCATGGAAGTGATGAACAACTTAGCTCAAAGCCAGGAGAGGCTCAGAACTTTGGTAGAAGGGAGGAATCAAGAGGAGCCTCATGTAGGAACTGCAGGCACCAGTAACAACGAGAGGGTCCAACCTCATGTCAATCCCCCAGTTTTTGGACCCCACTCCATCCAGAGGCCAACATCCCAGTCAACATTCAGGGGACAGCCACAGCAGCCAGAGTACTTCAAGAAGATCCTCAGGAGGACCAGTATACAGTGATGGGTGCTGGAGAGGAAACTTATGATAGGAGATTGGAGGAAATAGCTGAGAAGTTGAGATCACTGGAGTCTCAAAATTCTTTGGGCTTCGACGTCATGGACATGGGTTTGGTAGAAGGGGTCAGGATCCCCCATAAATTCAAGCCTCCTTGCTTCGAAAAGTATAATGGGACTTCATGCCCCCGGACTCATTTGCAATCATTTCTGGGAAGGCTGAAAGCCTATACAATGGATGAGAAACTTTGGATGTTCTACTTCGAAGACAGTTTGACTGGAGCTTCGAGGGAGTGGTATTCCCATCTGACAAGAGCAACAATTAGATGCTGGAAGGACCTGGCAGAAGCCTTCATCAGACAGTATCAGTATAATCTAGATATGGCACCCAACAGGACCCTCCTAATGGGAATGTCACAGTCGTCCAGGGAGAGCTTCAGAGAATATGCTCAGAGATGGAGGCAATTGGCTGCTGCTGTTCAACCCCCTATGTCCGAAAGGGAAATGGCAGATATGTTCATGAATACTCTTCAGGGAACGTATATTGACAGGTTAGCTGCTTTCTCTTCCACTAGCTTTGCGGATGTTGTTATAGCTGGGGAGAGAATTGAAAGCCTGTTAAAGATGGGAAAGATCTCAGACAACGGTGCAAGCTCGTCCAGTAGTACAAGAAAGCCTTTTGCAGGCCCGAGAAGAACTGGCGAGACCAATGCCATTCACACCAACAGGGGTAGGCCCCAATATGTTCAAAGGTCAATAGCAGCAGTCACTATCCCTGCTCCAGCTCATCCTCAGCCAATCTATCAACCTCCTCAACAAAACTTCCAACAACAACCTCAATATCATCAGAATCAGTACCCTACAAGAAACTTCAACAGTAACAACAACAACAACAATCAACAGAGGCCATTCCAACAGAGGCCCTCTCAAGCCAACAGAGTGATCGACCCGATCCCAATGCCGTATGCTGCCTTGCTGCCACAACTTCTGAAACTCAACCTAGTTGAGCTAAGAACGTTGGCACCTCCGGATCCCAACAGTCTACCAAGGAATTATGACTCCAATGCTAGGTGTGCTTTTCATTCCAACGCACCTGGTCACAGTACAGAAAAATGCAGGGCTCTGCATATGAAGGTACAAGACTTGGTAGATTCCAAGGCTCTGAATTTTGCACCTCCTCCCAATGTCAATAAAAACCCTATGCCAAACCATGGTGGTCCCCGAATTAACGCTATTGAAGAAGACCAACCGTCTTATTTGATAACTAGTGTGGATCAGATCAGGACACCATTGGTGGAAATCAAAGCTCAACTCCGTGAAAACCAGATATTTTCGGGGTGTGAACTAGGGTGCCCCTACTGCAATATTTCTTGGAATGGGTGTGAAGACCTGAGGAATGGCATCAACAGCCTTATTCAGAGTGGCCTACTCCAGATCACTACATCGTTTCCGGCAAATCCGACAACTTCATCAACAACGGTTTCAGAACCTCCTACAAATGCAACAACTATTGTTCCCGACAATTCATCAGCAACATCAACAAGTACTTCACCTGTCCTTCCAAATGATCAGTTTTCAACAGTTTCTCCTGCTACAACTTCAGCTTCATTCCATTTCGAATCTCCATCAACAACAACATCAGTCCTTCCAACAACACCTCCTACAACACCAGCAATCAATCATGAAGATGTCTCCACTGTTACCATATTCTACGATCCTGAAAACAATTCTGCTTATCATTCAGAAGGTGCTGCTCCCACCAGAGCACCAGTTACAATCTTTTATGATCCACAAACAATTACAGTCCCTTCAGCAGCAGCAATCAGTCCAGTCACTGTCACGGTGCCTGGACCAGTACCATATGAAAGCAATAGGGCCATCCCTTGGCACTATGGCTCTGACGTATACTGCGAAGGAAAAAGAATCACTCTTGAAACATCAACACCTGCACTACAAGTAGATAATGTGGGGGGAGGCGGAGGCTTCACTCGAAGCGGACGTCTCTTTGCTTCACAAGTTCAAAAACCTACTGCCGAAGCAGAAGCTGCTGCCAAGGCAAAAGGAAAAGGCTCGGTGCAGGAAGATCCAGCTGCCAAAGAAGCCCTGAAGACTCCATTTGATCAGGAAGTTGATGAGTTTATGCGGATCATCAAAAAGAGTGATTACAAAATTGTGGATCAACTTCACCAGACGCCATCCAAAATCTCCATCCTCTCACTGCTTATGTGCTCCGAAGCCCATCGGAATGCACTACTTAAAGTCCTGCACGCAGCTTACGTGCCTGAGGAGATTACTGTCAACCAGTTGGAAACCGTGGTTGGAAATGTTACTGCTAGCAATGGGCTAGGGTTTACCAATTCTGACTTGACAGCGGATGGCCGCAACCACAACAAAGCCTTGCACGTAACCATGGAATGCAAAGGAGCTGTCCTTTCTCATGTGCTGGTGGACACAGGTTCTTCCCTGAATGTCTTACCAAAGAAGGCTCTGGTGAAGCTTGAATATGATGGACTGGCATTGAGACCCAGCAACCTGGTGGTAAGAGCCTTTGATGGTTCTAAGAGATCGGTTCTGGGAGAGATCGAGCTGCCTGTGACAATTGGCCCACAGACCTTTAAAACTATCTTTTATGTGATGGACATTCAGCCCGCCTACAGCTGTTTGTTGGGTAGACCCTGGATTCACGCCGCTGGCGCAATAACGTCTACCCTTCACCAAAAGTTAAAATTTGAGTGGGAAGGCCAAGTTGTCACAATCTGTGGGGAAGAGGATATTTTTGTTAGCCATCTGGCTACCTACAAGTACATTGAGATGGATGGAGAGATCCATGAAACAATGAGCCAAGGTTTTGAAGCCTTGAATGTCAATGAAGCATCTGCTGTATCTGGTATCTCCATGTCATCTTACCAACAAGCCCGGAAGGTTGTTGAAGAAGGAACTGCCCTAGGCTGGGGCAAGGTCTTGGCTGTGGAGGAGAAGAAGGACAAATTTGGGTTGGGTTACAGACCAACTCAACATCAAGCAAAGGCTGCTGCAGAGCCTGGTTTTATCAGTGGGGGGATGCTTACCCCCGATGCTATCAACTGTTTGGAAGACGAGCTGGAAGAGGAGCGCAATCTGGAGAATTGGATTCGTCCGAAGATCCCGGGGAGCAGTGTCTCGAACTGGTCTTCCCAGGAAATTATAAGAGTTACTCATGCAGAGTAATTATTATTTCCTGTATTCTTTATAGCATGCATCAAAGTCTTGCATCTTGCCCAAGATGACAAGACTCATTTTGTAATCAGGGCCATCTGTACTTTTGTGCAAACAAGATTAAATTAATGAAATATCAGACATCTTTTTGCAAACGAGTCTTTTTCTTTTCTGCTCACTGTTTTTCCACTTTTCTCTTTGTACAAAAATAAATGGCGGTGTTTTCAAAATGATAACTTCATTTCACTTTTTTTTCTAAAGCAAGATTAAAATCAATCACTAAAATGAACAAACTTAACCCTTGCAGAGAGTGCCTTCCAGACAGCACCGACAACAGCACGGCTATGACATCGTATGACTTTGACAATCCAATCAATCAAGCTGATGAAGGGGTTGATGAAGAATATGAGCTTCCTGAAGAGCTAGCCAGGTTGTTGAGACAGGAGGAAAAGGTTATTACTCCTCACCTGGAGGAGATTGAAGTGATTAATCTTGGTACAGACGAAGACGTGAAAGAGGTCAAAATCGGGGCCTGCCTACAAGACTCAGTGAAGAGACAACTGATAGATCTGCTTCAAGAGTATGTTGATGTGTTTGCTTGGTCGTATCGAGATATGCCAGGGTTGGACACCGACATTGTTGTGCACAAGCTGCCTTTGAGGGAAGAATGCCCGCCAGTTAAATAGAAGCTGCGCCGAACTCGCCCAGACATGGCTATGAAAATCAAGGAAGAGGTACAAAAGCAATGGGACGCCGGGTTCCTTGCTGTGACTAGCTATCCGCCGTGGGTTGCTAACATAGTACCTGTGCCTAAGAAGGACGGCAAAGTAAGAATGTGTGTTGACTACCGGGATCTGAACAGAGCCAGCCCGAAAGATGACTTCCCATTACCTCACATTGATGTATTGGTGGATAACACGGCTCAGTTCTCGGTATTCTCCTTCATGGATGGATTTTCAGGATACAATCAGATCAAGATGTCACCTGAAGACATGGAGAAGACCACATTCATTACACCTTGGGGCACGTTCTGTTACAAAGTGATGCCATTCGGACTGAAGAATGCTGGTGCCACATATCAACGGGCTATGGTGACATTATTCCACGATATGATCCACAAGGAAATAGAATGTTATGTGGATGATATGATCGCCAAGTCCCTTACAGAGGAAGATCACCTGGTGAATCTGCTGAAGTTGTTCAAGCGTCTGAGAAAGTACCAACTAAAGCTGAACCCCAACAAATGCACATTCGGGGTGAGATCTGGTAAGCTGCTGGGCTTTATTGTAAGCGAGAAAGGGATTGAAGTTGACCCTGATAAATTCAAAGCTATTCAGGAGATGCCTGCACCTAAAACAGAGAAAGAAGTTCGAGGGTTCTTAGGTCGATTGAACTACATTTCGAGGTTCATATCTCACCTTACAGCAACCTGTGAACCCTTGTTCAAGCTGTTAAGAAAAGAACAAACGGTCAGGTGGAACGAAGATTGCCAGAAGGCTTTTGACAAGATCAAGGAATATTTACAAGAACCTCCAATCCTCATGCCGCCAGTTGAAGGAAGACCTCTGATTATGTACTTGACAGTATTAGAAGAGTCGATGGGGTGTGTATTGGGTCAGCATGACGAGTCTGGTCGAAAAGAGTATGCAATATACTACCTAAGCAAAAAGTTTACCGACTGTGAACAACGTTATTCACTGCTCGAGAAAACTTGCTGTGCTTTAGCGTGGGCTGCTCGCCGACTGAGGCAGTATATGTTGACCCACACTACTTTGTTGATCTCAAAAATGGATCCAGTTAAGTACATTTTCGAGAAGCCAGCTCTTACCGGACGGGTTGCAAGATGGCAGATGATTCTCACAGAATACGACATACAGTACACATCTCAGAAAGCCATCAAAGGCAGTGTACTATCTGAATATCTTGCTGAGCAACCCATTGATGACTACCAGCCTATGAGGTTTGATTTCCCTGATGAGGACATCATGTTCATTAAATCAAGAGACCATGAAGAGCCTATTCACACTGAAGGGCCTGACCCGGAGGAAGAATGGACTATGATGTTTGATGGGGCTGTTAACATGAATGGCCGTGGTGTTGGTGCGGTACTCATTACACCTAAAGGAGTTCACATGCCTTTCTCGGCAAAACTCACTTTCAACTGCACTAACAACGAAGCTGAATACGAAGCTTGCATTATGGGTCTTGAGGAAGCCATCGACCTCAGGATCAAAACATTGACTGTATTCGGAGATTCAGCTTTGGTAATCAATCAAACCAACGGAAAATGGTACACCCACCAGGATCATCTGATACCTTACAGGGATTATACAAGAAGGTTATTGACTTTCTTCACAACAGTCAAGCTTGAGTATATCCCTCGGGACGAGAATCAGTTTGCAGATGCTCTTGCTACCATTTCATCCATGATCAAAGTTCAAGCTGCTAACTTTGTACCCCAAATATCAGTGTCCAGACTCGATAGACCAGCATATGTATTTGCAGCAGATGTTGTAAAAGACGATAAGCCTTGGTTCCATGACTTTAAATGCTTCTTGGAGGATCAGACATACCCACCTGGGGCATCTTCCAATGATAATAAGACTTTAAGAAGGCTTGCTGGTAGTTTCTTCCTGAACACTGATGGGTCTTTATACAAGAGGAACTTTGACATGGTACTCCTCAGATGTGTTGATAAGACGGAAGCAGATTTGCTGATGCATGAAGTGCATGAAGGCTCTTTTGGTACCCATGCTGGAGGGCATGCCATGGCTAAGAAGTTGTTAAGATCAGGCTATTACTGGATCACGATGGATGCAGACTGTTGTGCCTACGCCAGAAAATGCCACAAATGCCAGATCTATGCAGATAAGGTGCATGTGCCTCCCAATCCTCTGAACATAATGTCTTCGCCGTGGCCCTTTGCTATGTGGGGCATTGATATGATTGGCAAGATTGAGCCAACTGCTTCGAATGGTCACAGATTCATCTTGGTCGCCATCGACTATTTCACTAAGTGGGTCGAAGCAGCCTCATATGCAAACGTCACAAGACAAGTGGTAGCCAGATTTCTGAAAAGAGATATCATCTGTCGGTATGGAGTGCCCGAGCGAATCATTACTGATAATGGTTCCAACTTAAAGATGATGGCAGAACTGTGCCGGGACTTCAAAATTCAACATCACAATTCTTCTCCTTACAGGCCAAAGATGAATGGCGCTGTTGAGGCAGCAAATAAGAATATTAAGAAGATTGTGCAGAAGATGGTAGTCACATACAAAGACTGGCATGAAATGCTTACGTTTGCCTTGCATGGGTACCGCACATCAATCAGAACATCCACTGGGGCAACACCGTATCAGCTTGTGTATGGTATGGAAGCAGTCCTACCTGTTGAAGTTGAATTACCCTCTCTACGGGTATTGATGGATGTTAAACTGAGTGAAGCAGAATGGGTTCGGGCCCGATACGAACAACTGAGTCTGATCGAAGAGAAAAGATTGGCTGCAATCTGTCATGGACAGCTATATCAGAGGAGAATGAAGAAAGCCTTCGATCAGAAAGTCAGGCACCGAGAATACCAAGTGGGAGATCTTGTGCTGAAAAGAATCCTCCCTCCTCATACAGACAACAGGGGAAAATGGACTCCAAATTATGAAGGACCATTTGTTGTAAAAAAGGTTTTCTCTGGTGGAGCACTGATGCTCAGCACCATGGATGGTGAAGATTTCCCGTCCCCTGTGAATTCAGATGCAGTTAAAAAATACTTCGCATAAAATGACCCGCTGGACATAAAAACAGAATGTAAGTCCAGGCAAAAATAGGGCATCCCGGCGAGTCAAAAACAGAATAAAAGACTCGGGCAAAAATAAGGGAAATAAATGAAAAAATGTACACCCGCTGAGTTGAAAAGCCGCATTGGACAGCTCAGGCAAAAATGGGTATCCCGATGGATTGAAAACCCGAAAGGGCGATCCATGCAAAATAAGGGAATAAGCGAACAACTGCACTCTGAATTCGTCTGTATCACCTACAACTTGGTAAGCTTCAAAGGATCAAGCTTCAATCAGAATCAACTTTCTCCAGAAAGCAAGACGAGAAGAACGTCATTGTCATACGAGTCATAGCAGAAGAGGAAGCTCCCTCAAAGCGTCGTCAACATCGCCAGCACTTTATTTCTCAATTTGTAACAATCTCCTCATTTCAGGAGATATGTTTCTTTGACTGTATCTTGCCAATTCAGGGCACAGGAATTAATAAAATCAGATTTTCGGTCATGTTTCGTTTTTACATTTATGTTTTGCAAAGAGTTGTCTGATATCTCTAAGAAAAATAATACAATTGCATAAGTACAGATGCCTTTCTCTAAAAAAAAGAGAAAAAAAAACATGCTTACAGGGAATGTGATTATTCTCGAAAGTACTTAACTCCTATGACGGAATCCAGTAAGGGATACCTCGGGACCTTTTGTGCGTTTCCTTATCTTTGCAGGATTGCAGGCATCCAGAACGCAACCTGGGGCATGCGGGTTATGTCTCAGCAAGTAGGCGAATCATTATCAACTCGGTCTATCTTCCACATGGCACTGAAGGGGCCCATTTCCCCAGCGGAGCTGCCAAATCAGCATACACTCAATCTCAGCATCGGAAATGCTCTATCCCCAGCTGAGTTGCTCCCCATTGCTCCCCCCAGCAAAGTTGCCAAATCAACAAACGGGCTTAACACTCAGGATGCTCTCTCCCCAGCTGAGTTATCAACAGCATCCCCCAGCTGTAGTGCCAACCATGTCATCCTCAGTTGAATACAGAAATTAGGGAATCATCTCCCCACAGAGCTCCAGCCTCTATTCAGAAGAGCAACGCACGAAGAAGTCACAACAGAGTACAGAAGCTTTTGCAAACCCCAGCTGGGTCCCGCATTACAAGGTTATGTCAATCAGCGACCTATATCCCCAAACAGATACATCATTAGATCTACCAGTGATCTCATCCCCAGCTGGGATGTTCACCTCAAGCAGATCAACCGGAGATCTTCGCGGCAACGGGATCCGAATCCCGGATCTGTGCCTCTTCGCATGATCATAGAATCCGCATCATATTCACCCCTCAGAGCGTAGCATTCCGTCTAATACGGAGCATTACGGCAAAAATCAAATACATAGCATAATCATAAGTCATGTTGTGAAGTGAATACTTGTGAATAACGACAGTTCATCAACAATACACAGAAATCCCCACCAGAGTCCCGGCAAAAGCAGCTGCCCTTTCAAAATCACAAACACCAGTATATACACCTTTTGGCACCCGTCCGTGTCATCCTTCCCCAAACAGGTCGCCTGAATACACTCAACGAACAAAATCACCTGACACCCGTCCGTGTCAAATCACCAGCATAAAGCCAAAGACATCCTCTTTGCACTCACATATACATATATACACTTTCTTGACACCCGTCCGTGTCATATCCCCAGCGCAGTCGCTTACACCTTTCATCACTCATATACTTGTTCATATTATACTCTTCTCCTCTTGACACTCGTCCGTGTCACTCTCCCCAGCAGATAAACACTCATCTATACAATACAATGCTCACTACTCGTGGTACACTTATACAAATACTCGTCCGTATCTTGTATACACCATCACTCATATCCCCACAGATTCGACAGTAGTCCTTGTTCTTTGTTAACCAGTTGGTACTCGTCCGTACCATCATCTCAGAACATTGCGTCTAATGTTTGTTTCTACGTGATACTCGTCCGTATCATAGTCTTAAGGATGCTCGTCCGCATCTTTAATCCATACACCGTGTCAAACACTTATGTCTTCTTGGATATAGATACTCGCCTGTGTCTATTATTCCCCAGAAAAATTCTTTCAGATGCAACACTCGTCCGTGTTCTTTGTTAACCAGTTGATGCTCGTCCGTATCATCATCTCTGAGCATGTGTCAGTTTGTTTCTACATGATACTCGTCCGTATCATAGTCTTAAGGATGCTCGTCCGCATCTTTAATCTATACACAATACCAAACACTTATACCTTTTGTTTCTTGGATATAAACACTCGTCCATGTTTACATTATCCCCAGTAGATCACAAAGCAAATTTTTCTTTTTATCTAACACTCGTCCTGTGTTATGATACCTTTGAGAGCAGCCGTACCCTGCTGAGTGGTCGTCCTCCACTTCTTGATGGTCGTCCTCCATCATGCTCATCCGATGGCCGTCCCCATCGTTGATTTTAGCAGCCGTCCCCTGCTAGGTGGTCGTCCTCCACCTTTTGATGATCGTCCTTCATCAACTTTATCCAATGGCCGTCCCCATTGTTGATTTTGGTTATCTGACATTCGTCCTATGTCATGATAAACCTTGAGAGCAGCCGTACCCTGCTGAGTGGTCGTCCTCCACTTCTTGATGGTCGTCCTCCATCTTGCTCGTCCGATGGCCGTCCCCATCGTTGACCTTTCCTATCCGATGGCCGTCCCCATCGTTGATATTTTCGGCAGCCGTACCCTGCCAGGTGGTCGTCCTCCACCTTTGATGGCCGTCCCCATCATTTTTCTTTATACCCAACAGAGCAGCCGTACCCTGCTAGGTGATCGTCCTTCACCTTTGATGGCCGTACCCCATCATCTGTTTATTTCATTCATTCTTTAACCCGATGGCCGTCCCCGTCGTGGTCCCTTTTCCTTTTTAACCCGATGGCCGTCCCCATCGTTGTTTACTTTACCTTTATGAACTTGATGGCCGTCCCCGTCATGTTTTATTAATCCTCAGAAATTTTACAGTTTTATCGTGATGGCCGTCCCCATCATGATTTTATTTTCCCCAGCTAGTCGGCCGTCCCCGTCTTAGCTTTACTTGTTTTTCCCCAGCTAGTCGGCCGTCCCCGTCTTAGCTTTACTTTTTATCCCCAGCATGTCGGCCGTCCCCGTCATCGCTTTATTTCCTGCACTTTACCAGCATGTCGGCTGTCCCCGTCATCGCTTTGCTTCACATACCACTTTACCCAGCAGTCGTCCTCTGCTCGACGGTCGTCCTCCGTCGCCCATACTTTACAATATACTTTGTTTTGCTTTTACAATCTATATCCCTTTTCTTCTTCATTCTGTGAGTGCAAATTTTGGACTGTCTTTGGTATTCAACCACAAGTTATCTTGTTTGCCTGTTAAGCCGTCGCTTACACCTTGCACAGCTAACTCATGTTTGAATAGGGGCAGCTGTAAACACCCCAAATTTGCCCTCACCCATTCACACCATGGCTTGTGATCATTCTCATATGCATAAGTACAATCATGTCATCTCACATCTCATTTTTTTATCCACTGCATAGCTTTCAAGGCATCTGCACCTAGGGTTTGCGATCTGAGCAATCCCAAAGCATCTTGAGCCATTCCAAAGGCAACCAATCAACTCAAAGGGGTCCATGTGTGTTCTTATATCATATTTCTATCTCCTCAAAGTCAAAAATGCAGAGGAATCACAAGAGCTAGGGTTTGAGTGGATGCAGAGCCAGGTTGAGCTGCACAGTTGACTGAAAATTAGGGTTTTGGTTTCAGAGAGCATAACTCCAATTTTTTTTGGTCATTCTTGTTTCCATTGGTCTCCATATGGTATAGGGGGTATTCATATCAATTTTCATGAAGAAATTCCATGGGGAAGTCATCTGATCAAGAGTTGACTTTTCAGACAAGTCAGTGCAAAATCAGGGCATCTGAGGCCCCCAATGACCCAACCAATGGGTGATCTTCATCATTTTGAGTGTATATGATCTTTATTTGATCATGGAAGAAGGTTGAAGTTCATAAAAATCAAGAATTTAGGGTTTTTGCAAATGTTGACTTTTTGGGCATAGTTGACTTTTCAAGAATGCATCATTTTAGGTCATTTTTCAAGCCTTGATTCTTGATCCAAAAAGGCTTCAAATGGAAAAACTTTGGTCATGAAAGTTGTAGATCTCATCTTTCCCTTTCCAAAAAGTACAAGAACATGACCAAACTCTTCTTGGATCAAAAGTTATGGCAAGGCAAAGTTGGCAAAAATCATTGTTTTTCAAGTTATGCACCAAATGGAAATTTTGCAAAGTCATGAACCAATGCATTATGTGACTTCTAATTCATCTCAAACCAGCACACAAACTTTCTCTAAACCACAAAATCAGATTTGAACCAAGATCACATGTGCTTAGTTCATGTAACAAGGCATTTTTCATGAAAATCCATAAAGTAACCAAGTTGCAAAACTCATGATCATGCTTTACCAACTTGCTGCCTTGAATGCTGGACCAAGCCTAGCCTTTCCCTTCATTTTGCTGCGCCAGAACCAGCCCATGTCCTTGCCTAGAACTTCACCATACCTCTCTTACACATAAAGTGGATTTTGAGCAAAAGTAAACTTACCAATCACTATAGGCCAGGTCACATCATCTGACCTATAGGATTATAATACAATATCCCTTGGCAAGCAAAAGATATGAGAAGGCAAGGCTGAAACACATACATTCAACACATTCACAAAAAGACACCACATCGCAAAAACTTTCGAATCTGCCTCCACAGCCAAGAAACACTCAAACTTTCTTCATCATCCAACTCAACACACTCCATAGGCCTCAAACCACCAAAGCTCAAGCCTGAAACAAGCCTGACCTGAGCTCCACCATTTCTCACCTTCCAAACCAGTTCTCTTCGAATCTCACTATACAGCCATCAAACACTTCATCTCTCTTCACCAACAAGTCAAGCATACCACAAGGAGTCAAAACCACCCTTTACTTTGAACTGAAACAGCCTGTACACAAAGTGCATTTCCTGCTACACCAGAAGTGAATCTCTCAAAGCAACTTGCCTAAGCTCATTCCAGGCTTTCCATTAGCTTCAAGGGGTTCAGAAGAGTTGTTCTGCATCAAAGCAAGGCCAGAAGAGTTCATATTCACAGTTCTTCACCTCAGGTAGTCTCAAACTTCAAACTTTTTAAAGCTTGTTTCTTTTGTTACAAATTGAAAGTGCATGCTCTGAGGATCACTGTGATGTGTTTAGAATCTAAAATGGTGGGAAAATGAGCATTTGGTGAATGTCTGAAAGTTTGGCCCCATTTTTATTTTGTTTCGATTCGGCTTGTTCTTGCTAATAAAATGATGTTTGATCATGGATTTGGGTTGTAGGAAGTGTGGGAAATGTTTCTGGGCAGTTGATTTGACATGGGGTGGCCTGGATAAGAAACTAGGGTTTTGGTATGGCCGGAGAAGACGACCGGAGCTCATCTCCGGTCGCCTGAGTGTAATTAGGGTTAACCATCATTAATTAACGAACTTTAAATTTGGGCCTTTGATCTTTGTTTCCCGCGCGCTCGTGGACGGTGCAGATGGGTCATTAAACCCTAATTCTGTTTAATTAAGTTAATCACAATTAATTAAATCAGCTTTGAACCATAGCCATTGGATCACGCGCGTTTTGAAATTTTGAACCTGGGCCTTAGATTGAGCTGACCCCCAGTCTTGTTGACTTGCGTGCTGGACCCTTGGATCTCTCTGCCTTCAATCACAGCCACTCATGTTGCATACTTTTCATTTTTATTTAATTTTATTCATTTTTCTTTCAATTAACTTGCATAATTATTTTAAAATAGCAAAAAATTCATAAAAATTATGAAACTTTTTCCTTAAAGTTTTAATAATTTTTATGACCCAAAAATATTTTTATTTTATTTTTTATCATTAAAAAAGTATTTTTAAATATTTAAAAGATTATTTTTAATTGATTAATGAGAATTAATTAATTAAAAATACTTTTAGGTATTTAAAAATTACAAAAAAATTCATGGAATGTTCTAAGACATTTAGAAACATTGTCCAACCTTCAAACCAAATTTCTTTTTTTGATCTTGATGCATTTTAAGAATTTTTCATTGAATTAAATCATTTTTTATGCATTATTTTGATCATGGATTCAAAAATTCATTTCTGCCAATTGGTGAAGGTTGAGACATTGATTCTTCTTGCATTGTCTTTTGTTTTGCATGTAGTTCCTAGGATAAAAAGGCCATGATTTGTTCTTGCATTTTCAAATTGTTTGGCATTTCTTTTGTTAAGAACCCTAAAAAACCCTAATAACTTAGAAAACTCATATCTTGAGTTTGGTTGAGAGTTGAGAGCTCCCCTTTGGGCAGTGGTTCATCATAGGCCTAGGGTTTCTTTGGATGCCATTTTCCATTTTTTATCATGAGGTTTGCTTCTGTTTTTGGTTTGTGTTTGATGTTTGATCCATGAACCCTAATTTGGGCTTTCTTTTGCATCCTTCTTGCATTTCCTTGCATAACATGACTTGTCTTTGCATTTTGTGCATTCTTGTGATCCATTTGACATCTTAAGACATGTATAAAGCATCTTTGATCATTGCATCTTATGTTTTCCATGTCATTTGTCTTGTATGATTCATAACTTTTCATGTTCATTCATGCTCCTTAACTTGCATTCATAATCTTGTATGAACATCCCCATTGTCTTGCCTCATGTTTGCAGCACCTCATAACATCATAATCATCATCAACATGCTTCTGGTCTTGCTTTGCATCATATCATTTCATCTCATCTTGCATTGCATTGCATTTCTTTCTAACATTTCAGGTGGTAAGTAAACTTGAGAAGTGGATTTGCCTTCACTTCTCATAACTTTTCTTTTCATCTCTCTTGCATCCATTGCTGCATTCTTATATGTGTTTGAGTTTGAGCTTGCTCATTCTTATTCCTCCCACTTTCTTTCTTCAAGTGACTTGACTTCTTGAATGAAGCAAGTCACTTTGCTTCTCTTGATCCTGTTCATCTGTTTCCTGGTGGTTCTTCTGAAGATTGTTCTTAAAAACCTCACAAACTTTAGGAACAACCAAGCATGATAATGAATTAGGGTTTTGATTAGTCTCCCCTCATAGTTTTTACCTTTGTGTCTCCTTGAGTCCTCTCTTCTCATCTCATAATCAGGGACTAAACCCTAAAGGCTTTAAGACTTTGTGATTAGGGTTATGCCTGCATCCTTCTCTTAGGATGGAGTGTATAACTTTAATCCTAAGTATTAAACCCTTAAGGTGTTTAAATCTCTTACTCAATTCACTTAATAAATATCAAGACATTACACTTGTAACTTGGGCCTTGCATTAGGGTTCTAATTCTTCCTTAAGTGGTTAAGAAGGACTAACCCTAGTGTTAATGGACAAGTCCCCCTCAAGTTGTCTTACAAACAATAAAACTCACTTCATCATCATACCATTAAATAAAATCCACTTAATAAAGGCTTGTTTTGTCATGGGTTTAATCCCTAATCATGGATTAAGTTGAGGAGTCTTCCTCAGCTTAAACATTCTCATCTATCGTCCTTCTTTTAGGATGGTGTAATGGGTCTGTTTAATCCCTGATTATGGCTTAACCTCATTACTCAACACTAAACAAAATCACAAAAAACATCTAAATAATCACAAGTAGGTTAATGATCTTAATCCTACACCAAAGGTGATTAAGTGTGAGAATCTGACTTCACACTTAAGGTATTCTCATTACCCCTAATCAGAGGGAAGATGTGATGAGTTTACTAACCCATTGGTTTAGGCTTAAGCTCATTATCTTATGACAAACTTTCAAAAACAATAAAAGACTGAAAACACAAAAACAGACAATAATCGTCTCCTTCGGGATTCTTTTCTCATCACACTCACTCACAATCGAGAACTTGCTTCTTCCGTCTAATGCAAGACAGTTAGCACCTGAGCCAGACAGGTCATACACTTGAGCATAGACAAGCAGGCAGTTCCCAGTCAATTCATCTTTCAGTCTCTTTGGGTCGAACTACGGTGTTCTGACTTCCTCATTGCACGAGAGGATACGTAGGCATAACTTAACGGTTATCGAACAAAAGTCTCCGTATATTCCCCCTCCTTCCTGTATCATTCTTTAAGCCTCATGGTCTTGAGCATTTTATTCCTTTTCTTACACTGACACTGTACATATCACACATCACTTTCTTTTACACTGACACCTGTACATTCTTTTCCAGCTGTTTACACACAGATTGCACTGACACTACCCCTTTAAAACACAAATCTTTTAAGCGTGGATCCCGTCGAGTACGACGGACAATCTGGGTGCTAATACCTTCCCAGGTTGTAACCAACCCCCTTTCTCAGTCTCTCTGGTTCGCAAACCGTCTTATCCATCTTTTTCTAGGTCTATGCAGCATTACCTTTCCTCCGGGATAAAAATGCCTAGCTGGCGACTCTATTCATCTCCAGTGAGTTCACGGCTGTGTGTTCTCACTGTTCCCCTCGCCGACCGTTCGCGCTTGTACCGGGATGCAAATCTTCGGGAGCGACAGACATCTCATATCTGATACCAAAATTTCAATTTGTATCAGAGCAGTCATCCTGCTCTGGTTCTGGGTGAGATCTAGAGATGATACTTTCTGGTACTATGGACAAGGAAGGAGGATTTGTTAATAGAACATCTATTCTAGATGGAACTAACTATGACTATTGGAAACCGTGTATGGTTACCTTCTTGAAATCTTTGAGGCCTGGAAAGCTGTTGTAAAAGGATGGAAACATCCTGTCATTAGTGATAAAGATGGAAAAGTCACTGATGATTTGAAACCTGAGAAATATTGGTCTAAGGAGGAAGATAAGATGGCTCTTTGAAATTCTAAAGCTTTGAATGCTCTATTCAATGGAATTGACAGAAACACATTCAGGTTAGTGAATAATTGTGAAATAGCCAAAGATGTTTGGGATACTCTTAAAACTGCTCTTGAAGGTACCTCTAAAGTGAAGATTCAGGACTTCAATTGCTCACTAACAAGTTTGAAAACTTGAAAATGAAAGATGATGAAAGCATTCATGATTTTCATATGAATGTTCTTGAGATAGCCAACTCCTCAAGTGCTCTATGTGAGAAGATGTCTGAAGAAAAGCTTGTTGGAAAAATTATTAGATCTCTTCCCAAGAGGTTTGATATAAAGGTAACTGCCATAGAAGACATCAGCAAAATGAGAGTGGATGAACTTATTGTTCCCCTTCAAACATTTAAATTAGGGATAAATGACATATCTGAGAAGAAGAAGAAGAAGAAGAGTATAACTTTTGTGTCCAATTCTGAAGATGGAGAAGAAGATTGTGATCTGGATACTAATGAAGGATTGCCCAATGCTATAATGTTGCTTGGAAGACAGTTTAACAAAGTGATGAAGAGGATGGACATGAATTCAAGACCTAATGTCAAGAACAACTCATATGACATCAGCAGGTCTAATGATTCTAACAAAATAACCAGATTTGAAGAAAAACCCACTCAAGGGAAAGGGATTCAATGTCATGGTTGTCAAGGATTTGGTCATATTAGAGTTGAGTTTCCTACTTACCTCAAGAAACAGAAGAAGGGTCTAACTGTATCTTGGTCTGATGAGGAAGTGATCTTGAAGAAGAATCTGCCAAAAAGGTTATTGTTTTAACAGGAAGATATGTATCTGATGAAGATTTTAGTGATGATGAGTTAACCTTTGGAGAATTGGAATCTTCCTAGAAAAAGTTGTGTCTTATAAGTGAAGAAACCGATAGTTCAACTTGAAGCTGAAAAGGAAGAACATCTTGAAACTATTTCCAAGTTAAAGACATAAGTTATGCTTCTAAACTCTAAACTTGATCAAATGACCAAATTTGTCAAAATGTTGAACAATGGTACTGATACCTTAGATGAAATTCTTCAGGATGGAAGAATGTCAGGAGACATGACTGGAATAAGGTTTAATGAAGAAAAGAAACTCACTGTTGATAACAATTTTGTTGAATCAAAACCAAAGATGTTGCATCATATGTCTCAACATCATAGCAGAGGCCACCCAAAGAAATTTCAGAGATGGAGATGCCATTATTGTGGGCGTTTTGGTCATATAAAGCCATATTGCTTCAGGTTGTATGGATTCCCTAAACCTGGTCCTCAGGCAAGAACCAATCTAAACACACTTGTTAAGAAAAAGCAATGGATTCCTAAGGTTGTGTTGCTCCCGAAAGACTTTCGTCCCGGTGCAGACGCGAACTGTCGGTGATGTTGGAGGTTGAGGTTGAATAGAGTCGCTAGCTAGGCATTTTTATCCCGAAGGAAAGGTAATGCTGCATAAACCTAGAAGGGTATGGATAAGACGATTGCGAACCAGAGAGACTGAGAAAGGGGGTTGGTTACAACCTGGGAAGGTATTAGCACCCAGATCGTCCTTCATACTCGACGGGATCCACACTTACTTGATTGTGTTCAAAAAGGGTAGTGTATGTGCTGACTGTGTATAAAAATCTAGGGAGAATGTACAGTGTGTCAGTGCAAAAGAGGGGGGATGAATGCTCAAGAATGAGGCATAGAAAGAATACTGAAAGAGGGGGAAGACTTAGAGACGTTTGTTCGATAACGGTTAAGTTATGCCTACGTATCCTCTCGTGCAATGAGGAAGTCAGAACATCGTAGTTCGACTCAAAGAGACTGGATGATTTTGACTGTGAACAAGTTTCTTGTCTATGCTCAAGTGTATGACTCGTCTGGCTCGAGTGCTAACTGTCTTGCATTAGACGGAAGAAGCGAGTTATCGTTTATAGAGTGAATGTGATGAGAAAAGAATCTCGGAGGAGACGATTATTGTTTGTTTTTGTGTTTTCAGTTTTTTTATTGTTTTTGGTGTTTTGCATAGGATAATGAGCTTAAGCCTAAATCAAAGGTTCTAAACTCATTATATCCTCCCTGATTAGGGATAATGAGCCTACTTAAGTGTGAGATAAGCATCTCAACTTAATTACCATGATGATGTAGGATTAAGATCATTAACCTACTTGTGATTATTAAGATGTTTTTGGGTTTTTTTAGTGTTAAGTAATGAGTTTAATCTCTAATCAGGGATTAGTGAACTCATTACACCATCCTAAGAGAAGGATGATAGATGAGAACACTTAAGCTGAGGAAGATACCTCAACTTAATCCATGGTTAGGGACTAAATTCATTATATAACAAGCCTTTATTAAAGATGGATTTTAATTAAAGGGTGAAATTAAGAAATGAGTTTTAAGTTTGTAAGATAACTTGAGGGGGACTTGTCCATTAAACACTAGGGTTAGTCCCTCTTAACCAAAAGGAAGAGATGGAACCCTAATGTAAGGCCCAAGTTACAAGCTTAAGTCTTGATCATTATTAGGTGTTTTGATTAAAAGGTGTAAACAAATTAAAGGTTTAACACTAAGGATTAAAGTTATACACTCCATCCTAAGATAAGGATGCAGGCATAACCCTAATTCAAAGTCCTAAAGCTTTAGGTGTTTAGCCTCTGATTATTGAAATGAGAAGAGTCACTCAAGGAGACTCAAAGGTAAAAATCTAGGGGGGACTATATACAACCCTAAAAATTATCATGCTTGGATATTCTATGGTTTGTGAGGCTTGAGAAAGATCTTTAGAAGGCCACCATGGAAGAAGAAGTAGATGAAAAGAGAAGGAGGAAGAAGAATAAGTTACTTACTTCCTAAAGAAGATAAGTAACCTAAGAGAAAGAAAGTAAGAATGAGGGAGTACAAGTGAAGCAAGTTCACTTCAAAAACATGTAAATATGCACATGAAAAGATGAGAAGAGGTGGGATGTGAAGGCAAATCCACATCCCAAACAACTTACCATAAGCCCCTGAAATGTTAGTGTAAATGCATAGGATGCAAAACAAAAGGAAATGAGATGAATAAAGATGCAAAGACCAAAACCAGAAGTGAATATGTGATGCAAATGTGTTATGAGATGATTCAAAGTCATACATAATGCTTATGAATGATCATACAAAGGATGAGATGCAAGGATGGTATGTTAGAAGCTTGAAAACACATGAATGTTCATGGAATGTAATGAATGCAAAGCATAGAAAATGAATGAAGAAATGATCAAGCAATGTTTAAGCATGTCTTAAGATGTCTAAGATGTCATACAAATTCTTGAAATGTCATGGCAAGTTCACATGATTGAGATATGCAAAAATGAATGCAAATGAACATGAGAAAATAGGGTTTTATGAATGTATGAGATGCATATGACCAAAACAGAAGCATACATCATGATAAATATTTGAAATTGAACTCAAACAAACCCTAAACATATACAAGAACAAACCCCAAAGGAGGAGGTCAGAAGCTGAACCTAGTGAAAGTTATGAATTTCCTAAGTTAGCTAGGGTTTTTGGATGGTTCTAAAGGAAAAATGCAAATCAAATTGAAAATGCAATGCAAAATCATGATATAAATAACCTAGATACTAGATGCAATATGTGAAAGAATTCAAAAAGAATCAAGTTCAAACTCATCATGGTTGATCAGAAATGTTTTTTTAAGTTAGGGTTAGAAAAATGTGATTTTTAAGACCCTAATTCAAAGATAATTGTGAAAATGTGATCAAACCTAAAAAGAAATTTGTGTGATGAGTTTTTAAATGTCTCTAAATGTATGAGAATGCATCATGAATTTTTTGGTTATTTTTATAAACTTAAATACATTTTTAATTAATTAATTAAATAAAACATTTAAATGATTTAAAAATACTTCTTTTAATGCAAAAATTAAAATAAAAAATGTTTTTGAGTTAAGAAAAATATTTAAAATGAAAATGCAAAGTTTCCTGATTTTAGAAAATGATTTGATATTTTAAATAAATAGAACAAAAGAAATGCAAATAAAAATAAAGAAAATGCAAAGTAATCAGGTTCTAGGGTTGAGATTTGAACTGGGGTTGACTGGCGCGCAGATGTAAGGTCAGGATTGAATCTGGAAAAATTAAATTAATTAATCCTAATTAATTTAATTAAAAGGGATTAGGGTTTAATGAAGAAATCTGAGCCATCCAACACGCGCGGGAAACACAAATCCTATGGCTATTATTCAAACTGGCTAATTAAATGCAATTAGGGCTAATCACTCTTAGGCGACCGAAACAGTGTTTCGGTCGTCTTCTTCGACGACCCCAAAATCCTATCTCTCTCCCTAGGCCGCCCCAAGCTCTCTAAAGCTCCAAAATCACTCTTCTAACCTCCTTAAACATGAATCCATGCTCAAAACTCATTTATCATGCATCAAAAGGGGGAATCGAAGAAGAACATGTTTTAGGGTTAAACATTCAGAAGCACGATACACACTCATCTCTCACTCATTTTCAAAAATAAACACATCATGGCAACCAGGGAAGCATTTAGATTCATATTATAACTTGAAATAAGAGTTCTGGAAAAAAAGTTTGAAGAAGCTACCTGAACTGAAGCTTTGCAATTTTGAGCTTTCTGACCTTCTTTCTTGTGCAAACCAACTCCAATGGACCCCTTGAGGATAATGGGATGCTTAGAACAAGCTTTGAATGGCTATTTTGAGGTGTGTGGTTCTGGTTTAGCAAAAATGGAGGTTTGTGTGTGTGGTGATTCAGGCCATTTTAATGGTTGGGTTTTGTTCTATGGATGATTTTGAGATGATTGGTGGAAGAATTATTTTGTTTTAGTGGCTGGTTTGAGAGAATTGAAAATGAGAAGTTTTGAGTGATTTTCTTGCAATCTGAGTGTTGAGAGGTTTCAATCTGAGTGATTTCCATGATGCTTGCATAAATAATGCTGATTGGCTAGAGAGTTGGTAGTGGCATAGTTTGATTGGTATGGGCCAAGTTGCAAAAAAGTAAATGTTGAGTACTATGAGGCATAGCACGGGTCAGAGGTTGTTTCAAGGGGTTTCTTTCCTCAGCCAACTTCAAGGAGAGCCATGGGATTGCTAGTGATGATTTGGATGGCTTGATGCAAGAGATAGCATGTGTTTTGCAACTTTCCCCCTTTGAGAATTTTGTGAAAATGACTTATATAAACTTGTGATCCAAGGCACGATTTTGGTCTTGCAATGTTGCATTATCATGTAATGAAGCTTAGAAGTGGATTAGAGGTCATTAGAAGTCTTGAAACTTGATTTTGCAAAAATCCCTCTTTGGCACATACTTGAAAATTACAAGATTTTTCTCAACTTTGAAACATCATATCTTGAGTTCTAGGATGAATCAAGAGGAGTTCTTGTACTTTTTGAAAATGGGAAGATCAAATCTACAACTTTCATGTTTAAGGATTTTTCATTTGAAGCATTTTTTATCAAGAAAGAGGAGGTTGAAAATCTTTCCCAAAATGGAAAGTTTCCATTACAAGTCATGTCCAAATATGGAAAGTTTGCAAATGGCTTGAAATTATTCAATCTTGTGAACTTCTAACCAATTCTAAGATCAAATAAAGATCATAGAACCTCAAATTGATGAAGATGACCCTTTGGTACCATTGGTGGTGGCCTCAGATGCCCTGATTCTGACTTTTCTTGCACAACAAGTTACCAGTTGATCAGATGACTTCCACAATGAATTTATTCATCAAATTTGGTACACATGCTCCTTATAACATATTAAGATCATTAGAATCAAGAATGACCAAAAAATTTGAGGTTAAGGGCTTCAAACCCAAAACCCTAATTTTAGGTCATCTGTGCAGAAAACCCTAGCCTGCCTGGACCTCTGTGCAATCCTTTGTGATTTTGTGACTTCAAAGACTTCTTGGGGATGTAATAAGATCATAGACCACTCATGGACCCTATTGGAATGATTCAAGACCTCGGAGATGGCTCAGACCACTTCTTGGATTGCTCAGATCACAAACCCTAGATGTAGATGAAATGAACTATGCAGTGTGAGATGTAATGTAAAATGATATGCCTATGAAAAATGCAATATGATAAGATCACAAGCCATGGTGTGAGAGAATAGTGAGGGCAAATTTGGGGCGTTTACAGCCGCCCCTATTCAAGCATGAGTTAGCTGTGCAGGGTGTAAGCGTCTGGCTTAACAGACAAACAAGATAACTCGTGGTTGAATACCAAAGACAATCCGAAATTTGCACTCGCTGGGGGGGAAGAAGAAAATGGATATAATTTTTAAAAGGAAGTATATTATGAGTATCAAATGAAAGCGATGGAGGACGACCATCAAGCAGAGGACGACTGCTGGGGATGAAAAACGGTAAGTAAAACAATGACGGGGACGGCCGTCATGCTGGGAAATAAAGAGACCGCAACAGGGACGGTCATCGGGTAAAGGAATAAAATTCTCTGGGGATTAAAAAAATGAAGAAAGCACTGACGGGGACGGCCATCAGGTAAAAGGGTAAATAAACTGCGATAGGGACGGCCATCGGGTAAAAGAATAAATGAAATAATGATGAGGGATGGTCATCAAAGGGTGAAGGGCGATCACCTAGCAGGGGACGACTGCTGAAAATATCACGACATAGGATGAATGCCGGATAGAAAAGGTCAATGATGGGGACGGCCATCGGATAAACATGATGAAGGAAGATCATCAAGAGGTGAAGGACGATCACCTAGAAGTGTACGACTGCTTTATTGGGGGATTATCTCGACATACGACGAATGCCGGATAAAAGATCGACGATGGGGACGGCCATCAGATAAATGATGAGGGACTGTCATCATAAGGTCAAGGACGATCACCTAGCAGGGGACGACTGCTAAAAAGATATCGCGACATAGGACGAATGCCGGATAGAAAGTTCCAACAATGGGAATTCCACTGGGGAAAGGATGAGGGACGGTCATCCAAAGGTGAAGGACAATCACCTGGCAGGGGACGGCTGCCGAAAGTATCGCGATATAGGACAAATGCCGGATAGAAAAGGTAAACGATGGGGACAACCATCGGATAAAATGATGAAGGACGATCATCAAGAAGTGAAGGACGATCACCTGGCAGGGGACGGCTGCCGAAAACATCGCGACATAGGACGAATGCCGGATAGGAAATTTGTTTTGTTGGTGACTTACTAGGGAATGGTATACATGGACGAGTGATTACGCCTTGAAATAAAAGGTATAAGTGTTTGACAGAGTGTATAGACTAAAGATGCGGACGAGCATCCTTAGGACCACGATACGGACGAGTATCGATAGAAACAAATGCTGACACGTGCCTAAGGATGATGATACGGACAAGTATCAATCGGTTAATAAAAGAACACAGATGAGTGTTGATCTGCTAGGGAGGTGATATATACGAGATAGAGATGAGTATCAGAGGATTATGTATAAGTATGTACAAGTGTTTGATTTGCTGGAGAAATATGTGCAAGACACGGACGAGTGTCAAAAAGATTGAGCAAGGGACACGGACGAGTGTTTAACTTGCTGGGAGAGTATGACACGAGTGTCAAAAGGGATATGTACCAGTTATGAACAAGTATCTATATTGAGAGTGCAAAAAGAAGTATTCTGACTTTGTCTGCGAGGGATAAGTTTTGTATATTGCTGGTGAAGTTATTTTGATATTATTTGCAGGTGATTGGATCGAACCTGGCTTATGATCATGAAAATGTTTGAGTTTTGCCATAGTGCTCCGTATCAGACGGAATGCTACACTTTGTGTGGGGAAAGATGATGCGAATGTTATGATTATGCAAAAATGAGAGAACCGATCCGAGATCCGGATCCTGCAGGGAGAAAGATCTTTGGGCGATCTGTCTGGAGGGAGAACTCCACTGGGGAAAGAAATCATTGGCCAGTCTGTGGAGAGAAAAGATCACTGGACGATCTTCCTAGGGAACTCCGTGACGATTTGGGGAAAAAAATATGTGGGGATCCCGGCTGGGGAAAATTCTGTTGAAGAGACTAATGCTAGAGATGATGAGGCTTTGGAAACTCCGCTGGGGAAGAGAAAAACCTGGCAACTCTGCGGAAAACGATTTTGCCGACTCTGCTGAGGATGAGAAAATCCTGGCAACTCTGATGGGGAACAGCAGTTTAAGCATTGCTTAGGAGATTCTGCTTGGGGAGGAGAGAACTTCTGGGAAGTAATTCGTTGTAACTCCTTCATCCAAGCAACATGTTGGGGATTAAATGAGTTTCTTGAAGGATCCTCTGAGGGGATAACAGCTTCATGGGGGAATACTTCTGTCAAGTAACCCTGCTGATGAGGTGATTGTTGACTTTGCTAGGGGTACAATGCTTGATATGCCCCATACTGTGAAAGATTGTCTGTCTTGAGTACTTGTAACCTGTTAAAACAAAGGAAACGCACAAGTGTCTCGAGGTATCCTCAACCAGATTCCGTCATAGGAGTTAGATTTGCTCAAGAGTGCATATTTCCTGCAAGCATATATTGAAAATGGGTTATATGTTTTCATGCAAGTGTTGTATTATGAACTTTGGACATTTTGCGAATGAAAACGAAAATGTACAAAACAAGTTTGACAAAACAAGTGTGCCCTGAATAGGCAAGTACAGTGAAGAAGAGAATCCCTGAAAGGAGGAGATTGCTGTAAATTGAGAAGATAAAAGTGTTGGTAATGTTTGATGTCGACGCTCCAGTGAGCTTACTTTGCTATGACCTATATGACTTTGACGTTCTTCTTTTCTTTCTTTTTGAAGCAGGTTGATTTTGACCGACGCTTTGTCCTTTGGAAGCTTGCCATGTTGTGAGAGATACAGACGAATTCAGAATGCAGTTGTTCGCTTTTTCCCTGATTTTGCGTGGATCGCCCTTTCGGGTTTTCAATCCACCGGGATACCCATTTTTGCCCGAGTCGTCCGATGTGTCTTTTCAACTCAGCGGGTGTACATTTTTTGATTTTTGCCCGAGTCTTTTATTCTGTTTTTGACTCATCGGGATGCCCTATTTTTTCCTGGACTTACATTCTATTTTTATGTCCAGCGGGTCTTTTATGCAAAGTATTTTTTAACTGCATCTGAATTCACAAGAGATAAGAAGCCCTCGACATCCATAGTAGTGAGCATCAGTGCCCCACTAGAGAAAACTTTCTTTACTATGAATGGGCCTTCGTAGTTTGGCGTCCATTTTCCCCTGTGGTCTGTATGAGGAGGAATAAGTCTTTTCAGAACAAGCTCTCCCACTAGGTATTCTCGAGGTCTGACTTTCTGATCAAAGGATTTCTTCATTCGCTTTTGATATAACTTCCCATAACAGATGGCTTCTAATCTCTTTTATTCAATCAGACTTAGTTGATTATATAGAGACCAAACCCATTCTGCTTCATCCAGTTTCACATCCATCATTACCCGTAAGGAAGGTAGTTCATCTTCGACAGGTAGAACAACTTCCATACCATACACAAGCTGATAAGGTGTTGCCCCAGTAGATTTTCTGATAGAGGATCGGTACCCATGTGATGGGAAAATAGCAAGTGTACTATTTTTGCCCACTGTAGTAATCTGAGGGAAATTCCCCGAATATCGATCTCAAGGACTGCGTGTCAAATTAAGTTATTTACTATTTCAAGTTGAACAAAAGTTTATAAGGGTTTGTTTAGATTTTCTCAAAAGACTTGTAAACATAAAATTAGGAAAATAATACTAAGGATGACAAATATGAGAATTATGCTAGGGAGGATGTATAAGAAATTCTTATAATGACTATTTGTTCATAATCGTTAAAATATCACTGCAACTAACTCATTACCGTCTTATTACAATAGTTTTCCAAAATTCCTTTAAAGAAAACCCTTTGGTATTCCTACTATACTCCAATTCCTTGATCATATAGAATGAATACCAAGCATTTGTATATCAAAAGTTTTCACGGTTAATTATGATATCCCAATTCCTTGGTGATATCCGATAAAAAGTTTTAATTGAAAACACGTTAACAGTGCATTCCTACAATCTGTTAACCAATGATTAAAATCCAATTTTCCAATATTGATTTTTCTTACAATAAAACCAATCAATCAAAACAATGAAGAAAGAAACAGTGAAATTCATAAAATTAAGTTCAACGTCATTACAAATAACTCAGGGACACTCCCTAGCATTGGGGGGTTTAGCCACTCATAATCCAAACAATGAAAATCACATACATAGGGAAAAGAAACATTACAATAGAAAAATGATTGATTGGATCGTCAATTGCTTCCGCGTTTGATCGATCCGACTTCTCCTCTAAAATCCTTCGTTTTCCTTTGCGTGCTAATTCCCAATATTCAAAAGTGTCTATTTCTCCTTCAGATCACCCTAATGTATCAGATTACAAAATTACAAGCGAAACGTCAAAAATGCCCTCAGCACCAAAAGACCAAATAAAAATCTTGCATTCAGGACCTATAACACGGGCACCCGTGTCATGCTGCTGGATTCCTTCAAACGTGCTAACAAGTGGGGGACCTATGACACGGGCCGTGTCATGTGACACGGGCACCCGTGTCATGCGGCTGGATTCCTTCAAATGTGCTAACCAGTGGGGGACCTATGACACGGGCCGTGTTAGGTGACACGGGCACCCGTGTCAAGCTTCTGGACCCCCTCTTTCTCCGTTTCTTCACACACGAATCGCCGTTTCCTTCGTATCTGATCACCGACTTGATATCTGCCTGAAAATACACTAAAAACAACCAAATTAAACGCACCAACGATATAGAAGATCACATGCAACATCCTTGCCACAAAACGAAATAACACACAATAATCGAAACATAAGACTCGAAAACGCACAAAAACATAGAAAAACAATAACTAACATGTCTTGAAATAATAACTGGAAATCACCGATCAAACTCCCCCGAACTTGAATTTTTGCTTGTCCACAAGCATAAAGCTTGCATCTTTCGAGATGAAATGAGGATACTCGTGCTTCAGATAAGATCCAAATCACCGGGAGGATACTTTTGGTATTTCTCTCTCAATGAAAATATCTTGCAAACACCGAACCGTGGTCACACCACTGACCTCAATCCTCTTTTCGGTAACCTCTCTGACAATGCTTTAGGCTTAGGTCTTCCTATCAATTTTCCCCCTTTTCATTCGGACACTCATTTTAAGGCTTTTTGTGAATTTTCATTGTATTCACAAGGTTGGTTGACCAATTTTTTTTGAGACACCGACTTTTGGGTTCAACCGCCGTTAGGCTGAATAACCGGGTGAGGGTTACCCAACTTAGAAGGATCGATTGTTTAATTATCTTTTTTTTTCGGTGTCTTTTCTCTTCTTCTTTTTTCGATCAACCTTGCACAACAACTAGTATAAATGAAGCCTGATTGTCATGATAAACTAATAAGGGGTACTTCTCAGATTTAAGTACCATGGCACAAATCTACATGTTGGACTCGCTACTTACTCATCGGATTCAGTGTGTTTGCATTATACTCTCACATCAAGATTTTTCTATTTCTTCACCTGGTTCTTTTTCACTTAACCCTCTACACTTTTTCCTTCTCTCACTCGCAAGACAAAATATCATCATATTTTTCAGCTCGGGAACGATTTCACAAGTGATTCCAATTATTCATTCAAGCAGTACAGACTCTCAATTAAAATAAACGAAATGGTAAAAACATAACACAAAATAACTAAATAAAAACCGACAACATAAATAAACCCTCCCACACCAAAACTCATCAGTGTCCCCACTGATGGAGAACTAGTGTGAATAGTGGACTCACAGAAGCCTACTGAGGTGGTTGAGGTGGTTGGTCTCGCAGATGCATCTGCTTCAACCATTCGTGCATTTCTCCGATAAGCTTGCCTTGTTGGATTTGCTCTTTCCCCTGTCGGGTTTGCTCTTCTCCTTGTTGAGTTTGCTCACTTCGGAGGTAGCACATTTCGTTTTGCATCCATTCCCAATCCTTCTCACCCATGCTCCACGACGAACCTGTTCCTTGATTGGCATTGGCTGAGTTACCAACTGGCGGTATAAGCGCCATCTCCGGTTAATAACCTTCTTCTTCATCTGTACCTGCAACATCATCAAAAACAACATCGTCGTCCTGTACAGGACTCTCTTATATCCAATTAGCCTCATTTTCAATGCTTATGAAATCAGGCGCAGGTAATGCCAACAAATGGTGGTTATGGCTAACCAAAGAGTAATAATCATTAAAGACCTTTATCATACCTTGTGTTGTGAGGGTGGCCAGGTCGATTTTTGTCTTACCTGTCACAATAGGCTCTTCCCTCAGCAAAGCACCATATCCAAAGTGGTCGGCAATTTGGGTTATCATGCCTCCCACTAATATCTCTCCCGAGTTGGCATTTATCACTCTTTTCAGATGGTCAGCCGCAAAAGCCGCGACATTGATCAGCTCATTATTGGCCATGCCATACAACAGGTATAACTCTTTCTGAGTTGCTACACCCGTGTTGTCTCCTCTACAAAACAAGGTGTATGCCAAGCCTTTCTGTGATATCTGAAGCAAGGGTTGTGGATGCACGAAGCCTTTGCCGCCTTAGCGACATACTCGGGATTTCCCGTGATAGCTCTCTAGAAGTCACCTGCAGCAAAATTAGTTGGGGGAGCTCCAGATCCGAAGCTAGGCAGCTTCAGGACTTCTCCCAATTCCTCTAAGGATAATGAGTGAGTAGTATTAAATAGACGGAACCTTAATGTTTCAAAATACTTCTCATCGGCACCCGTCCACCTGTGCTTCCACTGGAACTCCAAAGAACTCAAAAATTCAAAAGTTATGCGCTCATAGGTCGGCGCTTCAAATTTCATAAATTCAAGCATGCCTAAAGTATGAAACATCCTATGAACTTCGAATCTCATCCCTAAATTATCAAGCGTGTCATTACAGATATACCTCACGGGAATTAACATACGCTTGACCAATACGGAGTATTTCCGTTGATGCTGCGGCTCCTCAAACAATATGTCATGAGCATTTGCCATACGGTGTGCCCTCTTCCGGGGACAAGATGGCTCCACTACGGCCTTTCCAGTGTCTCTTCTTGGAGGCATTGTTGACTATTTGCAAAAATGAACAAACAAAATTCGAAATTTGAATTAGGAGAAAACGTCACCGTAGGAGTGACAAGGGAGACGAGGGGAACACTTTTTGTGAAGAGAGTATGGAGTTTTGGTGAGTGGGTGTTGGAGAAATGGAAGGTTTTTTGGTGAGGTGACAATGGAGGCTAGGGTTTTAGAAGAGAAGAAAGTGGAGAAGAAAGCAAAGTTATGAGAAAATTAAAACTAAAAAATGCAATTAAGGGTAAATGAGTGGTTTAGTGATTAAAAAATCGTGGGCCCCACTCATTAAAAGTGTTAAAAAAATTGAAAAACCTTGTCCCGCACTCCTGACACGGGCCGTGTTGTGCAACACGGGCACTCGTGTCAGGCCCCTGCATTGCCAAAAACAACATTAAAAACAAGGGATTCTTCAGACTCTGCAACACGGTCACCCGTGTTGCACCCCTGTATTTCCTCAAGGCCTCAAGACAAAAATCCTCATATCCTCCTAACATGGACCGTGTCATGTGACACGGGCACCCGTGTCAGGGCCCTGATTTTTCGAAAAAACACGTTTTTCACCATTCGAAACATTTTTCTTTCTTTTACCGACTCTGTGAGATGTTGCTTCAACCTACCTACAAAATGAACAACTAAAAGTTAAATGAAATCATCGTGGGTTGCCTCCCACGCAGCGCTGCGTTTAACGTCGCATGGCTCGACGGTCATTCGTCCTACTGGGTAAGACGAATGCCATTTGCATGATCTCTAGGTTGTCCTTGAAAATAAGGCTTCAACCTTTGCCCGTTCACTTTGAAAATGTCTCCGTTAGCTTGATTATTTATCTCGACTTCCCCATGCATGAAGACTCGATGCACCTCAAACGGTCCCGACCACTTAGATTTGAGTTTCCCGGGAAAGAGTGTCAGCCTTGAGTTATACAGTAAGACAAGTTGTCCTTTGAAAAATTCTTTCGTTTGTATTCTCTTGTCATGCCATTTCTTTGTTTGATCTTTGTACATCTTAGCATTCTCATATGCCCGGTTCCGGAATTCCTCCAATTCATGCAGTTGGAGTATGCGAGATCTCCTGGCATTAGCTAGGTCCATATTCAAATACTTAGTAGCCCAGAAAGCCTTGTGTTCAAGTTCCAACGGTAAATGACATGCCTTTCCAAAAACCAGCTGATACGGTGACATGTCGATCGGTGTTTTAAGGGCCATTCGGTACGCCCATAGAGCGTCATCCAACTTAACAGACCAATCCTTTTGAGACGTGTTGACTGTCTTTTCTAGAATTTGTTTGAGTTGTCTATTTGATACCTCTACTTGGCCACTTGTTTGCGGATGGTATGGAGTGGCTACCCGGTGTTTCACGTTATACTTTTGTAAAAGCCTCTCCATGAGGTGATTTAGGAAATGAGTTCCTCCATCACTTATTAAAGCTCTTGGTACACCAAATCCTGCGAATCTATTATCTTTTAAGAATTTGGTAACCACTTTCGCATCGTTGTTGGGAAATGCCACCGCTTCAACCCACTTTGACACGTAATCCACCGCAACCAAGATGTATGTCTTTCCGAATGACTGAGGAAATGGTCCCATGAAGTCTATCCCCCACACATCAAATAACTCTACTTCAAGCATAGAGTTTTGGGGCATTTGATTCCTTCTTGATATGTTTCCAGTCCTCTGACATCTGTCACACTCCTTTACCAACTACTGAGAATCTTTGAATAAGGTATGCCAATATAGCCATGATTGAAGGACTTTACCCGCTGTCCTGTCACCACTAAAATGCCCTTCGTACTCGGAATCATGACATGCTTTTAATACATCTTTCTGTTCTCCTTCAGGTACACACCTTCTGACCAAACCATCCACTCCTCTTTTATACAGATAAGGATCATCCCACAGATCAAACCTGCAATCATGAACAAACGTTTTTCTTCTATTAGTGTCAAAATCGTCAGGTATAATACCACCGACCAGATAGTTCGCATAATCCGCAAACCATGGAACACCAATCACAAATAGGATGTGTTCGTCTGCGAACTCATCCTTTATAGGACGCTTATCCTCATTTTCTTTGATCGGTGACATCCGCGACAGGTGATCTGCTACAGTGTTCTCACAACCTTTTTTATCACGAATCTCAACATCAAATTCTTGAAGGAGTAGAATCCACCTCAAAAGCCTAGGTTTTGAATCCTGTTTGGCAAAAAGATATTTCAAAGCAGCATGGTCAGTATAAACAATCACTTTTGAACCCAACAAATATTGCCTGAATTTATCAAAGGCATAAACCACAGCTAACAACTCCTTTTCGGTAGTCGCGTAATTAATCTATGCAGGGTTCAAAACGTGAATAGCATAATAAATAACATGCAACAAATTATTCCTATGCTGCCCCAATATAGCTCCCACCGCAATATCACTAGCATCGCACATAATTTCAAAGGGTAGGGACCAATCGGGAGCAATAACAATAGGTGCCGACACTAATTCTTTTTTAAGTGTCTCAAAAGCATCGGTGCACTTCTTATCAAACACAAAAACCTTATCTTTAACCAACAAAGTAGTTAAAGGTTTGGCTATCTTCGAGAAGTCTCTTATGAACTTGCGGTAAAAACCCGCATGTCCTAAGAAGCTTCTTATACCTTTCTCGTTAATCGTTGGTGGTAGCTTTGAGATTACATCCACTTTCGCTTGATCAACTTCGATCCCTTTTTGTGAGATCTTGTGACCAAGAACAATGCCTTCTCGTACCATGAAATGACATTTTTCCCAGTTAAGGATTAAATTAGTTTCCTGACATCGCTGTAAAACAAGTGAAAGGTTAGATAAATAGTGATCAAATGAAGATCCAAACACGGAGAAATCATCCATGAACACTTCCATGTGCTTTTCTAGCATATCAGCAAAAATGGATGTCATGCATCTTTGGAATGTAGCAGGGGCATTAGATAGCCCGAATGGCATCCTCCTATATGCAAAAATGCCATAAGGACATGTAAACGCCGTCTTCTCTTGATCCTCCGGTGCAACTGCAATTTGATTGTATCCGGAGTAACCATCCAAAAAACAATAGTAATCATGTCCCGCTAGTCTCTCCAACATCTGGTCAATGAATGGCAACGGAAAATGGTCTTTTCTCATAGCCAAGTCCAATCTTCTATAATCAATGTAAACTCTCCATCCAGTAATAGTTCTAGTAGGATTCAACTCATTTTTTTCATTGGTTATTACAGTTGTTCCTCCCTTTTTGGGCACCACATGGACCGGACTCACCCAAGCACTATCTGATATAGGATAGATCAATCTCGCATCTAATAGCTTAACAACTTCCTTTCACACAACCTCCTTCATCACAGGGTTCAATCTCCTTTAGGGCTGCACAACCGGTTTGTGATCTTCTTCCATGAGAATTTTGTGCATGCACACAGTAGGACTTATACCTTTAAGGTCTTCAATTTTCCACCCAATTGCTCCCTTAAATTTCTTAAGAACTCCAATCAACTTGTCCTCTTGCACACTTTTCAAATTAGCGCTAATAATAGCGGGACATTTTTCTTCAGTGTCGAGAAAGACATATTTGAGATTCTCAGGTAGTTGTTTCAATTCTGATATCTTCGGCTTTTCTTCGCCTTCATCAACCATTATAGGTTGTCTTAACTCTTCCCACCGATGCATTCTAACTCTTTTCAGGATAGGTTGAGTTTCAAGCATTGCTACCACTTCCATATCACTACTTTTGACTTCCTTATCATCTTCAAAATTAGACATACTCAGTACCCTTTCTAGAGGCAATTGGGATACACTCTCTAAATGTTCACTAGCTTCCACTTGTTCTAACACTTGTATGTTGCTACTAGTGCCAACATCATCTTTATACTTCAAAGTGTTCCTAACATCAATTTTCAACTCTTCATCGTACACTTTCAAAGTGAGTGTTCCCCCTTCCATATCTATCAGAACTCTCCCGGTTTCTAAGAATGGTCTTCCCAAAATTAAAGGAATTTCTTCATCTTCAGTCATTTCAACAATCACAAAATAAACCGGAAACACAAACTTGTCCACTCTAACCAGGACATCATGGACTAATCCATATGGCTGCCTCACAGAATGGTCTGCAAACTGGAGAGTCATACGAGTATCTTGAACAACACCAATACCCAACTTTTTGTAGATGGATAGAGGCATTAAACTAATGCTCTCTCCCAAATCAATGAGAGCTCTCTTGAATGACCGGTAACCGATGGTGCATGGAATGGTGACAGCTCCTCTATCTTTTTTCTTCACCGGAATCTTTAGTCCCTGCAAAATAGCACTACAAGTTTCGGTTAGAATAATAGGTTCAGCTCCCATGGTCCTCTTTTTAGCAATGATATCTTTCATGAATTTGGCATATTTGGGAATTTGCTCAAGTGCTTCAAGTAATGGAATATTCAGCTCCAGCTTCTTGAACAACTCTAGGAATTTCTCAAAATTCTTCGCTTGATGTCCTTTCTTTTTGTTTCTTGTTGGACAAGGAAGTTTGATCACCGGTTTTGGTTCTACCATTTTTTCTTTGATTTTCGGTGCTGGGGTTACTTCTTCCTCTTCTTCAACAACTTCATTCTCTTTTATTTCCAGTTCCACTTCAATCATTTGATTTTCACTCTCAGAATTATCTTTCACCTCTTCAGTATCTTTACCTCTTCGTGTTGTGTCTGCATTGACTTTGTGATTATCTCTTGGATTTGTTACAGTTGCACTTGGAAGAGTCCCTGGAGTTTGGGGAATAGCTAGATGTTGGGCAATTTGGCTCATTTTCACTTCAAGGTTCTTGATAGAGGCTCCATTATTCTTGAAGTTACTCCTTGTTTCTTCTTGGAATTGAGAATTGTGAGCCACCATCTTTTCAATGGAAATTTCCCAATCAGCTTTTCTTGGAACTAGTGGCTGGTATTGTTGTTGATGGGGCTGAAAATGTTGCTGGCCTTGAACTGATTTTTGAATGTTCCCTTGTTGATCTTTCCAAGAGAAATTGGGGTGATTTTTCCACCCTGGATTATATGTGTTGGCATATGGATTGTTCTGCCTCAACATATTAATTTGTTCAACCTGTTCTCGAGTTGCCAAACAATGCATGGCAAAGTGTGGTCCACAACAAATCTCACAAATCACTGCTTGAACTGGTTCCACCTGAGCCACTGTCTGTGTGCCAAGATTCATCTTCTTCAGCCTTCTTTCAACTTCTGTAACAATTTGATCTTCCATTTTCACAACTTGCTCTGTCAGCTTTAAATCAATCTTACCATCTGGTTGACTCACTGTGCGAACATACAATTCGATATGTTCATTAGCAGCAATAGATTCTATGATTCTTTTGATACCGGTGGTTGTTGAAAAGTTTGTTGAGCCACCTGCAGCAGTATCTATAAGTTGTTTTGTCTTGAGTCGCAACCCATTCACAAAGTTTTGCATCTGCTCGATCGCGTCCATATTATGATTAGGACATGCGGTCAAAAACCTTTTGAATCTTTTATATGCATCTCCAAGTGATTCACCCTCTTTTTGTTTAAAATTGACAATATCGTATCTCTTCCGGATGAAAACTGAAGCAGGAAAATATTCGTTGAGGAATGTTGTTTCCATCTCTAGCCAAGTCGTGATACTGGCAGCTGGTAGTGAGTAGAACCATTCTTCTGCATCATCAGTAAGTGTAAAAGGAAACATCACAAGTATTTTTGCTTCCTCAGAATGACCTTCAATCTTCAAAGATGTAGTGGTAGTCAAGAATCTCTGAAGATGCTTGTTGGCATCCTCATTGATTCTTCCAGCGAACGGTTTGCTCTCCAACTGGCGAATGGTTGACGGATGTAACTGGAAGTGAGCAACATTCACCGGTTGGTTAACAATAGTCATCTGGTTAGGTTGGGCATTAGCCCCTCCATAATCTCCTAAAAGTCTTTCTACAGGAGGTTGGTTTCCTGCCATGTTATCAAATCCTGGATTGGTCTCTCTGTTTGAGTCAGAGTCACTATGCTCAGAGTGCACAAATATGTCGTCCTCCCTTTCCTGAATCGGGACACTTAAACTAGTATCTTCTAGTCTATAAATTCTTGCCTTGCGGCGTCTCTCGTGCAATGCTCTTTCTGGTTCTGCGTCAAAGGAAAACTTAGATGAGGTCTGACCTCGCATAAACAGTTAGACACAAGTTAGATAACAAAATTTCAATAACACTAAAATAATAAACAGAGAAAACAATAAAATTTTAGTCGCAGAGCAACAAAATTTTAGTTGAAATAAGAAAATTAACTTAATTTTTGACAGTCCCCGACAACGGCGCCAAAAACTTGATGGGAAAATAGCAAGTGTACTATTTTTGCCCACTGTAGTAATCTGAAGGAAATTCCCCGAATATCGATCTCAAGGACTGCGTGTCAAATTAAGTTATTTACTATTTCAAGTTGAACAAAAGTTTATAAGGGTTTGTTTAGATTTTCTCAAAAGACTTGTAAACATAAAATTAGGAAAATAATACTAAGGATGACAAATATGAGAATTATGCTAGGGAGGATGTATGAGAAATTCTTATAATGACTATTTGTTCATAATCGTTAAAATATCACTGCAACTAACTCATTACCGTCTTATTACAATAGTTTTCCAAAATTCCTTTAAAGAAAACCCTTTGGTATTCGTACTATACTCCAATTCCTTGATCATATAGAATGAATACCAAGAATTTGTATATCAAAAGTTTTCACGTTTAATTATGATATCCCAATTCCTTAGTGATATCTGATAAAAAGTTTTAATTGAAAACATGTTAACAATGCATTCCTACAATCTGTTAACCGATGATTAAAATCCAATTTTTCAATATTGATTTTTCTTACAATAAAACCAATCAATCAAAACAATGAAGAAAGAAACAGTGAAATTCATAAAATTAAGTTCAATGTCATTACAAATAACTCAGGGACACTCCCTAGCATTGGGGGGTTTAGCCACTCATAATCCAAACAATGAAAATCACATACATAGGGAAAAGAAACATTATAATAGAAAAAGGATTGATTGGATCGTCAATTGCTTCCGCGTTTGATCGATCCGACTTCTCCTCTAAAATCCTTCGTTTTCCTTTGCGTGCTAATTCCCAATATTCAAAAGTGTCTATTTCTCCTTCAGATCACCCTAATGTATCAGATTACAAAATTACAAGCGAAACGTCAAAAATGCCCTCAGCACCAAAAGACCAAATAAAACGCACCAACGATATAAAAGATCACATGTAACATCCTTGCCACAAAATGAAATAACACACAATAATCGAAACATAAGACTCGAAAACGCACAAAAATATAGAAAAACAATAACTAACATGTCTTGAAATAATAATTGGAAATCACCGATCACCATGCAAGGAAAATGGTAGCATTTCGTGCCAGTCTTTGTAGGTGACTACCATCTTCTGCATAATCTTCTTGATATTCTTTTTAGCGGCCTCAACAGCGCCATTCATCTTTTGCCTATAAGGAGAAGAGTTGTGATGTAGAATTTTGAAGTCCCGGAAAAGTTCTACCATCATCTTGTTGTTCAAAGTGGAACCATTATCAGTAATGATTCGCACGGGAACTCCATATCGACAGATGATATCCCTTTTCAGAAATCGAGCTACCACTTGCCTGGTGACATTTGCATACAAAGTTGCTTCAACCCATTTGGTGAAGTAATCAATGGCTACCAGAATGAATCTGTGACCATTTGAAGCAGTCGGTTCAATATTTCCAATCATATCAATTCCCCAAATGGCGAAGGGCCAAGGTGAAGACATTGCATTCAAAGGATTCGGAGGCACATGTACTTTATCTGCGTAGATCTGGCATTTGCGGCATTTTCTGGCATAAGCACAACAGTATGCATCCATTGTGATCCAGTAGTAACCCGATCTTAACAATTTCTTTGTCATTGCATGTCCTCCGACATGGGTATCGAAAGAACCTTCATGTACTTCGTGCATCAGTAGGTCTGCTTCCTTCTTGTCAACACATCTGAGCAAGACCATGTCGAAGTTTCGCTTGTACAAAGAGCCATCAGTATTGAGGAAGAAACTGCCGACTAGCCTTCTTAATGTCTTCTTATCGTTTGACGATGCCCCAGGTAGGTACGTCTTAGTTTCCAAGAAGCATTTGATGTCATGGTACCAAGGCTTGTTATCAGTGACAGTGTCCACAGAGAAAACATATGCCGGTCTGTCCAGTCTGGATACCAAAATCCGAGGTACATAATTGGCAGCTTGTACTTTAATCATGGATGAAATAGTGGCCAAGGCGTCTGCAAACTGATTCTCATCTCGAGGGATGTATTCAAGCTTGACCGTTGTGAAGAAAGTCAATAATCTCCTCGTATAGTCACGGTAGGGAACCAGATGCTCTTGATGAGTGTACCACTTGTCGTTGGTCTAGTTGATTACCAAAGCTGAATCTCCGAATACATTCAAGGTTTTGATGCTGAGGTCAATTGCTTCCTCAAGACCCATGATACAAGCTTCGTATTCTGCTTCGTTGTTAGTACAGGAAAAGGTGATCCTTGCTGAGAAAGGCATATGAACCGCTTTAGGTGTAATAAGCACTGCACCAACCCCACGACCGTTGCAATTAACTGCCCCGTCAAACATCATAGTCCATGCTTCTTCTGGGTCAGGCCCTTTAGTGTGAATAGGCTCTTCATAATCTTTTGCTTTTAAGAACATGATGTCTTCATCAAGGAAGTCAAATCTCATAGGCTGGTAATCATCAATGGGTTGCTCAGCCAGATAGTAAGACAATACACTGCCCTTGATGGCTTTCTGAGAGGTATACTGAATGTCATATTCTGTTAGAATCATTTGCCACCTGGAAACCCTTCCGGTAAGTGATGGCTTCTCAAATATGTACTTGACTGGATCCATCTTTGAGATCAATAAGGTAGTATGAGTCAACATATATTGTCTTAGTCTGCGAGCAGCCCACGCTAAAGCACAACAAGTTTTCTAGAGCAGTGAATAACGTCGTTCACAGTCGGTAAATATTTTTCTTAGGTAGTATATTGCATACTCTTTTCGACCAGACTCGTCATGCTGGCCCAACACACACCCCATCGACTCTTCTAATACTGTCAGGTATATGATTAGAGGTTTTCCTTCAACTGGAGGCATGAGAATTGGAGGTTCTTGCAGATATTCTTTGATCTTGTCAAAAGCTCTCTAACAGTCATTGTTCCACCTGACTGTTTGTTCCTTTCTTAACAGCTTGAACAAGGGTTCGCAGGTCGCAGTGAGATGAGATATGAACCTTGAGATGTAGTTCAAGCTACCTAAGAACCCTCGAACTTCTTTCTCAGTATTAGGTGCAGGCATTTCCTGAATAGCTTTGACTTTATCGGGATCAACCTCTATTCCTTTTTCACTTACAATAAAACCCAGCATCGTACCAGAGCGTACCCCGAATGTGCACTTGTTGGGGTTTAACCTTAACTGATATTTCCTCAGACGCTTGAACAGTTTCAGCAGATTCACCAAATGATCTTCCTCTGTAAGGGACTTGGCAATCATATCATCCACATGGCACTCGATTTCTTTATGGATCATATTGTGGAATAATGTCACCATATCCCATTGATATGTTGCACCGACGTTCTTCAGACCGAACGACATTACCTTATAACAGAACGTTCCCCAAGCCGTGATGAAAGTTGTCTTCTCCATGTCTTTAGGTGACATCTTAATCTGATTGTACCCAGAAAATCCATCCATAAAAGAAAATACCGAGAACTGAGTCATGTTATCCACCAACACATCAATGTGAGGTAATGGGAAATCATCTTTCGGGCTAGCTATGTTTAGATCCCGATAATCCACACACATACGCACCTTGCCACCCTTCTTAGGTATGGGTACAATGTTATCAACCCAAGGCGGGTAACTAGTCACAGCGAGAAAACCTGCATCCCACTGCTTTTGTACTTCTTCTTTGATTTTCATGGCCATGTCCGGGCGAGTACGGCGTAATTTTTGTTTAACTGGCGGACAATCTTCATTCAGTGGCAACCTGTACATGACAATATTCGTATCCAGACCTGGCATATCTTGATAGGACCAAGGAAAGACGTCGACATATTCTCGAAGCATACTGATGAGCTGTTATTTCACTGGAGCTTGCAGACTAGCCCCGATCTTCACCTCTTTCACATCTTCCTCAGTACCAAGATTGATAGTCTAAACTTCCTCCTGATGAGGGGCAATCACTTTTTCCTCTTGTCTCAACAACCTGGCCAACTCTTCAGGAAAATCATAGTCTTCATCAATCCCTTCATCTGCTTGATTAATTGGATTGTTGAGGTCATACGAGGTCATAGCAGTGTCATTGTCGGTGCATTCTGGAAGGCTATCTCTGCAAGGGTTGAGATTTGTTCATTTTAGTGATTGATTTTATCTTATTTAGAAAAAGTGAATGAAGTTTATTCAGAAGACATTTCCATTTATTGTTTTGTGCAAAAATAACAAAAATGAAAGACAGTGAGTGAAAAAGATTGTTTTCAAAAGATGTCCATTGTTCATTAATATTCCATTTGCACAAAATACATATATGGCCCTATTACAAAATGAGTCTTGACATCTTGGGCAATATGTAGGACTTGATGCATGCTTAAACAGGAAATAGTAATTACTCTGCAGTAGTAACCCTTATAATTTCCTGGGAAGACCAATTGAGGACTTGCTGGCCTGGGACTCTTGGACGAATCCAGCTTTCCAGGTTGTAGTCGCTTTCAGCCTCGTCTTCCACATTGTTGATTGCATTCGGGGTCATCATTCCCCCACTTATGAACTTGGGAGCTTCAGCAGCCTCCTCTTGGACCCGTCGGGATGGTTTCTAACCCAAACCGAACTTGTCTTCTTTGATCTGAACTTGCAGCAGCTTGCCCCAGCCTTGGGCATTCCCGTCTTCAACAACCTTCCGAGCTTGTTTGTAAGAATTAATTGAAGTACCAGACACTTCAGCTATTGCTTCATTGACATTGAGGGTTTCAAAACCCTGACTCATTGACTCATGGATCTCCCCATCCATCTCAATGTACTTATAAGTAGCTAGATGACTGACAAATATGTCCTCCTCTCCACAGATGGTGATAACTTGGCCTTCCCACTCGTATTTTAACTTCTGGTGAAGGGTCGATGTTACGGCGCCAGCGACATGAATCTAGGGTCGACCCAACAAACAGTTGTAGGCAGGCTGAATGTCCATCACATAGAAGATAGTTTTGAAAATTTGTGGGCCAATTACCACAGGCAGCTCAATTTCTCCAAGAACCGATCTTTTAGAACCGTCAAAGGCTCTTACAACTAGGTTACTTGGGCGGAGTGTAAGACCATCATACTCCATCTTGACTAAGGCTTTCTTTGGAAGGACATTGAGAGATGATCCAGTGTCAACCAAAACATGAGAAAGTACAACACCTTTACACTCTAAGGTGATATGTAAAGCCTTATTGTGGTTACAGCCCTCCGTAGTCAGATCAGCATCGGTGAACCCTAGTCCATGACTAGTATTGACATTTGAAACCATCGTTTCTAGCTGATTAACTGTAATCTCTTATGGCGTAAGCTGCGTGCAGGACTTTGAGTAATGCATTCTTGTGAGCCTCGGAACACATAAGCAGATATAGAATGGAGATCTTGGAGGGGGGTTTTATGGAGCTGGTCCACAACCTTGTAGTCACTCTTCTTAATAATTCTCATAAACTCTTCCACATCCTGATCAAAGGATGTCTTCTGAGTCTCTTTAGAAATTGGTTCTTCAGGCCCCACACTCTTGCCTTTTGCTTTGGCAGCAACTTCTGCTTCAGCATTAACTCTTGGGAACTGTGACGCGATGAGACGTCCGCTTCGAGTGAAGCCTCCGCCTCCCCTGACATTATCAACTGCTGGTGTAGTTGAAGAATCAAGAGTGACTTTCTTTCAGTTGCAATAAAGAAGGAGTAGTGACAGTTTGTGGATCATAATAGATGGTTACAGGAGATCTTATTGGAGATGACACAGGTGCAGGGAGTTGTTGATGTGACTGTTGATGTTGCTGAAAGTTGTTGGAAGAATCTGAGACATGAACTATTGTCGGATCATAGTAAATGGTGACTGTGGAAATGTCTTCATTGATAGTTGTTGTTGTTGTAGAAGATGATATTGAACTGATGTCTGTTGAAGTTGAAGAAGGGAAGCTTGTTGATGTTGTAGAAGAATCTGTTGGAATGATTGTTGTTGAAGTTGTAGGAGGGATGTCTGTTGATGTTGTAGAAGACGGAACTGTTGAAGTGATCTGTAGAATTCCTTCCCTGATAAGACTGTTGATTCCCTTCTTCAGATTTGCCCAACCGTTGGCAGAAATCTTCCAAGCTTCGCAACAGGCCTCACAACCTGGAAACACTTGAAACTTCAATAGATGAGCTTTAACTTCAGCCAGTGGTGTTTGAATACTTGCAACGTCATCAATCAGAATAGATGGTTGGTCCTCTTCAATAGCATTAATCCTCGGTCCACCGTGATTCGGTATTGGATTCTTTGTTACATTAGGAGGAGGTGAAAAATTCAAAGCTTTTGAATCAACTAAGTCCTGAACTTTCATGTGCAAGGCCCTGCATTTCTCTGTTGTATGGCCAGGTACATTGGAGTGGAAGGCACATCTAGCATTGACATCATAGTTCCTTGGAAGGTTCTGGGGATCTGGTGGTGCCAGAGTCCTTAATTCAAACAAGTTGAGCTTCAATAACTGTGGGAGTAAAGCAACATATGGCATCGGGATGGGATCGATAACCCTGTTGATTTGTGAAGGCCTTTGCTGGAAAGGACGTTGCTGTTGATTATTGTTGTTGTTGCCATAAGATCTCTGTTGTTGAGGAAACTGATGTTACTGAGGATACTATTATTGCTGAGGGAAGTGTGGTTGCTGAGGTGCTGGAGTAGGAATGGTGACAACGGCTACCCATTTTTGCATGTATTGAGGTCTACCTCTTCCCATATGAACTGATTTAGTTTCACCTGTCCTACGAGGTCCTGAGAAAGGTTTCCTAGCATTGCTGGAACTAGCAACGTTGTCAGAGATCTTACCCATCTTCAAAAGACTTTCAATTCTTTCACCAGCTATAACCAAATCAGCAAAACTGGTAGAAGAGAAAGCAGCAAGCCGATCAATGTAGGTTCCTAGTAGGGTGTTCATGAACATATCAGCCATCTCTCTTTCAGACATTGGTGGCTGGACAACAGCAGCAAGTTGTCTCCACCTTTGGGCATATTCCCGGAAGCTTTCTCTTGAATACTAAGACATACCCATCAACAAAGTTTGGTTTGGTGCCATATCCAGGTTGTACTGATATTGGCGTATGAAAGCTTCAGCTAAGTCCTTCTAGTTCCTGACTGTTGCTCTGGATAGGTGAGAATACCACTCACGGGATGCCCCGGTCAAGCTATCTTCAAAGTAAAACATCCACAACTTCTCATCCATTGTATAATCTTTAAATCTCCCTAGAAAAGATTGAAGATGGGTACGAGGACATGAGGTACCATTATACTTTTCAAAGTATGGAGGCTTAAACTTGTGAGGAATCCTGACTCCTTCCACTAAACCCATGTCCATCACATCAAATACCAAAGAGTTTTGTGATTCCAGGGATCTTAACTTCTCTGATATCTCGTCCAGACGACGATCATAAACTTCATCAGCCCTAGCACCTAACACTGTAAACTGCTCATCCTAAGGATCTTCCTATAGAACATGATCTCCAGTGTTTCTCTGGGTATTTGCAATGACATTGAATTCAGGGTTGATGTTGGGTCCAAACTCTGGTGGATTTGCTTGCGGCTGATCGCGCGCGTTGTTACTTGTACCCCCAGTACCAGCATGGTTCTCGTCTGGAGTTTGTCGCTTGACTAACTCCCTCAATATTTTTTAGGTTTGTGCTAGCCCAATCATCACAGCCATGAACTGATTCATCTGAGTCCTCACTTCTGTCCTCACATCAGTCATCTGGGTCCTTACATTTGTCAATTCTTGCTGAAGTTGATCCATATGTAAGCTCGGAAGGTTGTTTCTGGTTGGATACCGGTGGATGCGGTTGACGGGAAAGACTCTCCTGCGAGCAATATTTCATGAAACAAGTAGCAAGGTGAGAAAACAACAACAAAACACCTACAAAACAAAGAATGAGTCAGTATGCAATGCATTATGTCTATTTTTCCTCAGAGGTTATCTGATTTGGTTCTTTGGTTTTGACCTTCTAGACCTCTGGGAATGATGAAGATGTTGAAGAAATCAAAGCCCATCAGAAAATCCAAGTAATACATAAACCATACATTACAAATGTCATAATACATAGTTTATGATTACAACAAGTTCCCATGGTGGGTCAACATACAATCAAGTCAAGAAATATAACAATCAAAACCACCATGGTGAATTAAAGTACAACCAAAATAAAAGTACAAGCAAAGAAAATCAAGCATCCAGCCCAAAGTCATCCTCCTTAACTTCCTTCAGGAGAGCATTAGTCACTGGTCCAACTGGATGCTATGTGATGGCCCTGATAATAAGGTTCCTGGTTGCAATGGCACTTGTCAACCTCTGGTACTTGTCTTGTTCTTTTGATCTTTTCAACCCCGCCCGGAGTTTCAGTTCGGAGATTTCCTTCTCTGCTGCTAACAAAGCTTCCTGATTCTTCTTCTCATTGGCTTCCAGCTGTTCCATCTTAGCTTGTTTCTTCTGATCTTCTTGTAAACGAGCTTCAGTAATCCTGATCCATCTAGCTTGACTCTCTTCTAGGTAGTGTTCAGCTCTGGCCTTCTGAATCTTGGCTTCTTTGCAAGCATTCTTCAATACCAGATCCCCTGCTCGGGCTTTTCTGATGAAGTCCTCTGTGTTCTCAATCTTAGTCACATGCTCAATACGGAGCTTCTCTAACCTCTCAATGTCCAGACGACCGTCATTTCTTTCCCAAAGGGTCTTCTTCAAGGCTTCAGCAAGCTGGGCATTCCTCTCTTTCAATTTATCAAACTTCTCCAAACTGACTGTGGCTACAGGCTCTACTGCTGATGGTCCTGGCACATCTGCCAGGGTGAATGGCATGTGAGTGATTTTTCCTCTGATGCGTGACCATTCGATGTACTAAGCTGAAGCTATGTTGTTACACTTCCCTAGAATAGTAGTCCCCTTAGTATGTATGTGGTTACAAGCCCAGGCTGCTTGTCGGATGATGGCATGATTATTCAGAATAGCACAGTAAAGGGACTCTGCTAAGTCCTTCTCCCTAGGTGGATGTATCAATGCATATCCCAATTGTCTTTTGAAAAGTAAAGGATTGTAGTTGATGCAGCCCTTCACTCCAATCAGTGGTACATTAGGATATTGTCCACAGCTTGTAATTATGTCTCTGCCCTTGGTGTTCTGACTACACCACCTGATGTCTTCTGAAGTAAGAGCAATCATCCTCTTAGCCTAATTCCTTGACTGGTGTGGATTTAGGAAAGCTTTCGTCTTTGGTATATGTCTCATCAACCAACTGTAGAAGAGAGGTGCACAACATCTGACCAGTCTTTCCCTCTGCTTTTCATTCCTCTGATGCATTGAGTAGTAGAAATCTCCTAGCAAGGTAGGTACTGGATTCCTGAGCATAAAGATGTGGATGGCATTCTTTCTTATAAACTTAGGCTCGTCTGCAAACAAGATGATACCATATATACTGAGAGCCAGGAGAGCACAAATAGTTTCCCATTTTCCAGTTGCAGCATAACTGGTAGCCTAAGTGATTAAGAAGTCCAGATGGAGGCCTGGGATTCCATCCTTGGTGGTCATATGGTGATCAATGATGGTGGCTTCCAAATGTAGAGCATTAGCTATGTCTTCGTTCTTAGAAGAAGTCATCTCAGGGTTGAAAGGAATTCCTCTTCTGATAGGGACACCCAACAACATGGAAAACTCTTCCAACAAAGGACCTATCTGAAAGTCCGGGAAAGTGAAACAACAGAGAGGATGGTCATAGAACTGAAGGAAAGTGTGAATCACGCTCCTTTGTGATGCATCCAAGTCCATGATCATGTCCAGGATACCACCATAGTGTTCTCTGAATAAGGGGACATGATCTGGAGTAATGAGTGCCTGTATCTGCTTGATGCCTGTCAAAGGGTACTCAAAGAAATGGTAAGTGATGTTTCTCTTCCTAGTTGAATACATACTGACAATGGGTGCTGATGAAGATAACTGAAGAAGATAACTGATGAAGACAACTGAAGAAGATATCTGATGAAGATGGCTGAAGCAGAAGAACAGTCAAAACCAAAACCAAAGAAAGATGTGGGTACCCTGCAAAACAAATAGACAAAATGTTAAATGATGCAGTATGATGTATGCTTATGATATGCAAGGGTTTGTGATCAGGTGCTGGATTTGTCAGTTGCTTTGATAGGGTCCATGAGTGTTTAGAATTCCTGATGAAGGTATGAGAATCAGTAACCAGGTAGGGGACTCAAATAAAGAGTCACAAGTCCAGGGTTATGAAAGAATCAGTCCATACTCGTGTAACCTTAAAAACAATATCAGTAACAGGGTATGTTAAGACCAAGGGTTCTTGCAAACCTGTAAATAACCCTACCCACTCACAGGTATTGTTCTAGAACAAGGATCCTCAGGTTCGGATCTATTATGAGAAGTGTAAACACTTCTAACTCGGAGGTACAGTGTTTACATTAAACATAAAGGATCCTCCTCTAATTCACCTCAGATGCTGAAGGCCATCTAAAAAGGTCATCCAGACTTAGCAGGCTTCCCAGATAGCCCTAGCACTATAGGAAATCTGTAGCACATAGTTCTCAAGAAGAAACCCATGTCTGAATCGTGTTTCATATTCCCGCACCAGACCGAAATGGAATGGGAAAGAATATGAAGCCACTCTAATCCTATGTCTGTCACTCAGGCCTTTGTGTTGGACCTTTCTCACTGAAATACCCCTCCCACCAAGGCAAACCAATAAATCCAGCACATATATGATATGATAATAAAATGAAATGCATAAAACAGTAAATGAAAGTGATAAATAACTGCAATAAATAAAGTTGTACAGAAAGCAATAAATAAAGCAAAAACAAAAGCACATATAGCATATAACACCCCTAGTAAACAAAATCAAACAAGCGCTAGGAGAAACCCACAAGAGAACCAGAAGCCCTGGTTGCAAAGAGATTATCCCCAGCAGAGTCGCCAAGCTGTCGCTCCCAAAAGACTTTCGTCCCGGTGCAGACGCGAACTGTCGGCGATGTTGGAGGTTGAGGTTGAATAGAGTCGCCAGATAGGCATTTTTATCCCGAAGGAAAGATAATGCTGCATAAACCTGGAAAGGTATGGATAAGACGGTTTCGAACCAGAGAGACTGAGAAAGGGGGTTGGTTATGACCTGGGAAGGTATTAACACCCAGATCGTCCGTCGTACTCGACGGGATCCACACTTACTTGATTGTAATCAAAAGGGGTAGTGTATATGCTGACTGTGTATAAAAAGATAGGGAGAATGTACAGTGTGTCAGTGCAAAAGAGGGGGGTGAATGCTCAAGAATGAGGCTTAGAAAGAATGTTGAAAGAGGGGGAAGACTCAAAGACTTTTGTTCGATAATAGTTAAGTTATGCCTACGTAACCTCTCGTGCAATGAGGAAGTCTGAACACCGTAGTTCGACTTAAAGAGACTGGATGATTTTGAATGTGAACTGCTTGCTTGTCTATGCTCAAGTGTATGACTCGTCTGGCATTAGACGGAAGAAGCGAGTTCTCGTTTATAGAGTGAATATGATGAGAAAAGAATCCCGGAGGAGACAATTATTGTTTGTTTTTGTGTTTTCAGTTTTTTATTGTTTTTGGTGTTTTGCATAGGATAATGAGCTTAAGCCTAAATCAAAGGTTATAAACTCATTATATCCTCCATGATTAGGGATAATGAGCCTACTTAAGTGTGAGATAAGCATCTCAACTTAATTACCATGATGATGTAGGATTAAGATCATTAACCTAGTTGTGATTATTAAGATGTTTTGGGTTTTTGTTTAGTTTTAAGTAATGAGTTTAATCTCTAATCATGGATTAGTGAACTCATTACACCATCCTAAGAGAAGGATGATAGATGAGAACACTTAAGATGAGGAAGATACCTCAACTTAATCCATGGTTAGGGACTAAATTCATTATATAACAAGCCTTTATTAAAGATGAATTTTAATTAAAGGGTGAGATTAAGAAATGAGTTTTAAGTTTGTAAGACAACTTGAGGGGGACTTGTCCATTAAACACTAGGGTTAGTCCCTCTTAATCAAAAGGAAGAGATGGAACCCTAATGTAAGGCCCAATTTACAAGCTTAAGTCTTGATCATTATTAGGTGTTTTGATTAAGAGGTGTAAACAAATTAAAGGTTTAACACTAAGGATTAAAGTTATACACTCCATCCTAAGATAAGGATGCAGACATAACCCTAATTCAAAGTCCTAAAGCTTTAAGTGTTTAGCCTCTGATTATTGAAATGAGAAGAGAGACTCAAGGAGACTCAAAGGTAAAAAGCTAGGGGGGACTATGTACAACCCTAAAATTTATTATGCTTGGATATCCTATGGTTTGTAAGACTTGAGAAAGATCTTCAGAAGGCCACCATGGAAGAAGAAGCAGATGAAAAGAGAAGGAGGAAAAAGAATAGGTTACTTACTTCCTGAAGAAGATAAGTAACCTAAGAGAAAGAAAGTAAGAATAAGGGAGCACAAGTGAAGCAAGTTCACTTCAAAGACATGTAAATATGCACATGAAAAGATGGGAAGAGGTGTGATGTGAAGGCAAATCCACATCCCAAACAACTTACCATAAGCCCCTGAAATGTTAGTGTGAATGCATAGGATGCAAAGCAAAAGGAAATGAGATGAATAAAGATGCAAAGATCAAAACCAGAAGTGAATATGTGATGAAAATGTGTTATGAGTTGATGCAAAGTCATACATATTGCTTATGAATGATCATACAAAGGATGAGATGCAAGGATGGTATGTTAGAAGCTTGAAAACACATGAATGTTCATGGAATGGAATGTAATCCTAATTAATTAAATTAAAAGGGATTGGGGTTTAATGAAGCAATCTGAGCCATCCAACACGCACGGGAAACATAAATCCTATGGCTATTATTCAAACTGGCTAATTAAATGCAAATAGGGCTAATCACTCTCAGGCGACCGGAACAGTGTTCCGGTCGTCTTCTCCGACGACCCGAAAATCCTATCTCTCTCCCTAGGCCACCCCAAGCTCTCTAAAGCTCCAAAATCACTCTTCTAACCTCCCTAAACATGAATTCAGGCTCAAAACTCATTTATCATGCATCAAAGGGGGGAATCGAAGAAGAACATGTTTTAGGGTTAAACTTTCAGAAGCACGATACACACTCATCTCTCACTCATTTTTAAAAATAAACACATCATGGCAACCAGGGAAGCATGTAGATTCATATTATAACTTGAAATAAGAGTTCTGGAAAAAAAGTTTGAAGAAGCTACCTGAACTGAAGCTTTGAAATTTTGAGCTTTCTGACCTTCTTTCTTGTGCAAACCAACTCCAATGGACCCCTTGAGGATAATGGGATGCTTAGAACAAGCTTTGAATGGCTATTTTGAGGTGCGTGGTTCTGGTTTAGCATAAATGGAGGTTTGTGTGTGTGGTGATTCAGGCCATTTTAATGGTTAGGTTTTGTTCTATGGATGATTTTGAGATGATTGGTGGAAGAATTTTTGAGTTTTAGTGGCTGGTTTGAGAGAATCGAAAATGAGAAGTTTTGAGTGATTTTATTGCAATCTGAGTGTTGAGAGGTTTCAGGCTCCAAGGTTATGTGAAATGAGGTCCATGATGCTTGCATAAACAATGCTGATTGGCCAGAGAGTTGGTAGTGGTATAGTTTGATTGGTATGGGCCAAGTTGCAAAAAAGACAATGTTGTGTACTATGAGGCATGGCACGGGTCAGAGGTTGTTTCAAGGGGTGTCTTGCCTCAGCCAACTTCAAGGAGAGCCATGGGATTGCTTGTGATGATCTGGATGACTTGATGCAAGAGATAGCATGTGTTTTGCAACTTTCCCCCTTTGAGAATTTTGTGAAAATGACTTATAGAAACTTATGATCCAAGGCATGATTTTGGTCTTGAAATGTTGCATTATCATGTAATGAATCTTAGAAGTGGATTAGAGGTCATTAGAAGTCTTGAAACTTGATTTTGCAAAAATCCCTCTTTGGCACATACTTGAAAATTACAAGATTTTTCCCAACTTTGAAACATCATATCTGGAGTTCTAGGATGAATCAAGAGGAATTCTTGTACTTTTTGAAAATGGGAAGATCCAATATACAACTTTCATGTTTAAGGATTTTTCATTTGAAGCATTTTTTATCAAGAAAGAGGAGGTTGAAAATCTTTCCGAAAATGGAAAGTTTCCATTACAAGTCATGTCCAAAAATGGAAAGTTTGCAAATGGCTTGAAATTCTTCAATCTTGTGAACTTATAACCACTTCTAAGATCAAATAAAGATCATAGAACCTCAAATTGATGAAGATGACCCTTTGGTACCATTGGTGGTGGCCTCAGATGCCCTGATTCTGACTTTCCTTGCACAACAATTTACCAATTGATCAGATGACTTCCATAATGAAATTATTCATCAAATTTGGTACACATGCTCCTTATAACATATTAAGATCATTAGAATCAAGAATGACCAAAAAATTTGAGGTTAAGGGCTTCAAACCCAAAACCCTAATTTTAGGTCATCTGTGTAGAAAACCCTAGCCTGCTTGGACCTCTGTGCAATCCTTTGTGATTTTGTGACTTCAAAGACTTCTTGGGGACGTAATAAGATCATATACCACTCATGGACCCTCTTGGAATGCTTCAAGACCTCTGAGATGGCTCAGACCACTTCTTGGATTGCTCAGATCACAAACCCTAGATGTAGATTAAATGAACTATGCAGTGTGAGATGTAATGTAAGATGATATGCCTATGCAAAATGCAATATGATAAGATCACAAGCTATGGTGTGAGAGAATAGTGAGGGAAAATTTGGGGTGTTTACAGGTTGTTACAACTAATTTGATGGCGCATACCTCCTTTATGGTCTCAACTAAAGAGGATTGGTATTTTGATAGTGGTTGTTCTAGACACATGACTGGAATTCAAAATCTTAGTAGACATCAAGTCTCACTCCACCAGCTATGTGACGTTCAGGGATGGAGCCAAGGGTCAAATTAAGGGAGTTGGAAAGCTGAATTGCTTTGGAGTTACAAGTCTTGATAATGTGCTACTTGTAAAGGGGTTGACTACAAATCTGATTAGCATCAGTCAACTGTGTGATCAAGGGTATACTGTCAACCTCACTAAGTCTGAACGTTTGGTTACTAATGAAAAGAATGAATTTGTCATGAAAAGAGTCAGGTCTAAAGATAATTATTACTGATGGATTCCTCAAGATTCTAGCTACTCATCTATATGTGCCTCAACCAAAGAAGATGAAGTGAAATTGTGGCACCAAAAACTTGGTCATCTGCATCTAAAAGGGATGAAAAGGATTATCACATTAGAAGTTGTTAGAGGAATGCCTAAGCTAAAGATTGATGAAGGTAAGGTATGTGGTGAGTGTCATGTTGGAAAGCAAACTAAGATGTCACATCCTAAGATTAAACATCTTACTAATTCTAAATTATTGGAACTTATACACATGGATTTGATAGGTCTTATGCAGGTAGAAAATCTTGGTGGAAATAATTACGCTTATGTTGTGGTTGATAATTATTCCAGATACACTTGGGTAAGTTTCATTAGAGAAAATCCTGAAGTGCTTGAAGTTTTTAAAGATCCTTGTTTGAGACTTCAGAGAGAAAAGGAGAGCAGTGTTATTAGAATCAGAAGTGAAATGGGAAAGAATTTGAGAATAAAAAATTTGCTAAATTTTGCTATTCTAAAGGAATTGTTCAGGAATTTTCTTCTCCCATCACTCCACAACAGAATGGAGTTGTTGAAAAAAATAGAACTATTCAGGAGTCTGCTAGAGCTATAATTCATGTTAAGAGATTGCCTTACCCATTATGTGTTGAAGTAATGAACACTGCTTGTTATGCTCATAATATAGTAACCCTAAGAAAAGGAACCATAACTACTCTATATGAAATATGGAAGGGAAAAAAACCAAATGCCAAATACTTACATGTGTTTGGTAGTAAATGCTACATCTTGGAAGATCGTGAACAAAGAAGAAAGATGGATCCTAAAAGTGATGAGGGAATATTTCTGGGTTATTTTACAAATAGCAAAGCCTATAGGTTTTCAACTCCAGAACCAAAGTTATGATGGAATCCATAAATGTGATTGTTAATGATCTACAAAAGGAAACCAATGTCCCGGATGATGTTGGAACTTATTATGATACTTCAGCTGAAACTTTAGATAGAAATGATGATTTTAACCTTATCAATATTGAACATGAAACTACATGTATTAACAAGGGACCCTCCATCAGAATACAGAAGGATCATCCTATAAATCTTATCGTAGGAGATCCAACCATAGAAGTAACTACTAGATCTAGAGAAGTCATCTCAAGTTCTTGTTTTGTGTCAAAGATTGAACCAGAGAATGTTAAGGAAGCTTTCACTGATGAGTTCTGGATCAATGCTATGCAAGAAGAGTTAGGACAATTCAAAAGGAATGAAGTATGGGAACTGGTTCCAATACCTGAAGGAAGAATTGTTATTGGAACTAAATGGGTCTACAAGAAAAATCTGATGAACAGGGAATTGTTACAAGGAATAAAGCAAGGCTAGTTACTCAGGGATACACTCAAGTTGAAGGAATTGATTTTTATGAGACTTTTTATCCTGTTTCTAGACTTGAGTCTATAAGATTGCTCTTAGGGGTTGGTTGCATTCTGAAGTTCAAACTGTATCAAATAGATGTCAAGAGTGCTTTTCTGAATGGCTATTTAAATGAGGAAGTGTATGTGGAACAACCTAAGGGTTCATTGATCCCAATCTTTCTAACCATGTGTACAAGTTGAGGAAATCTCTATATGGGCCGAAATAAGCCCCAAGGGCCTAATATGAGAGACTTACTGAATTTCTTGTTAACAATGGTTATAGAAAAGGCAGTATTGACAAGACTCTCTTTATTAAAGATGAAGGAAAGAAGTTCATGATTGCTAAAATATATGTTGACGATATTGTGTTTGGTGGGATGCCATATAATATGGTTCAATATTTTGTTAGACAAATGCAGTCTGAAATTGAGACGAGCCTTGTTGGTGAATTAACTTACTTTCTTGGCCTACAAATTAAACAGGTGGAAGACTCTATATTCCTATCTTAGAATAAATATGACAAGAAGTTTGGAATGGAGAATGCTAGCCATAAAAGGACACTTTTTCCTACTCATTTGAAGTTATCCAAAGACGAAAAGGGTGTGAGTATGGACCAAAGTCTTTATAGAAGCATGATAGGGACTCTATTATATCTCACAACAAGCAGGCCTGACATTGATTTTTGTAAACACCCCAAATTTTCCCTCACTAAGTTCACACCATGGTTTGTGATCTTCCATCTTTGCATTAGTTCAAGCATATCATATCATATTGCACTTTTGTTTCACTGCATTAGTTCAAGTTCATCTACATCTAGGGTTTGTGACCTAAGCAATCCAAGGATTCATCTGAGCCACTCCAAAGGCCTCCAATCACTCCAAGAGGGTCCATGTATGTTCTATAATCATTTTAACTCCCTCAAAGATCAAGTAAGTCAAAGAATCACAAGAACTTGGAAAGCATGGAGGCAGAGCTAGGATTTCACTGCACAGATGACCTGAAATTAGGGTTTTGGTTTCAGAGGCCATAACTCCAATTTTTTTGGTTATTCTTGTTTCTAATGGTCTCAATATGTTATAAGGATCATGTGTACAGAGTTTGATGAAGAAATTCAATGTGGAAGTCATTTGTTCATTGGGTAGCTTCTTGAGCAAGTCATAGCAAAATCAGGGCATCTAAGGCCCCCAACATGGAACCAAAGTGGATTTTTCATAAAATTAAAGTTATATGATCTTTATTTGATCATTGAAGGGCTTGGAAGTTCACAAAATTGAAGAAAAGTGAGCTAAATCAAAAGTTACCAAAAATGGAAATGACTTGTAATGAAAACTTTCCATTTTGGGAAAGTATTTCAACCTCTTCTTTCTCAACCAAAAATGCTTCAAATGGAAAATTGTTGGTCATGAAAGTTGTATATTGGATCATTCCCTTTTCAAAAAGTACAAGAACAAGTTCTAATTCATTATGGAACTCAAGTTATGATCTTGCAAAGTTGGCAAAAAACCTATAATTTTCCAGAATGCACCAAAGGGGGATTTTTGCAAAACCACTTGCCAAGGCATTTTGTGACTTCAAACACACTTCTAAGCATCATAACATCATAGCACATTGCCTAAAACTCAGAATTGGCCCAAGAATTTCAAGTTTTCATGCCTTGCACATGAAGAAATCTCAAAGGGGCCAAAACTTCATAAAATTGCAAAAAGGCACATAACCTTTCATCCACTTGCTGAATTGCCTCAAAATACATTCCATGGACATCCTTGATCTATGATGAACCAGACATGCCTTTGTTCCACTTCTGTCCCAGCCCATACCTCAAGGACAAAACCTTTTGACTTTTTTGCAAGAAGCCCATACCAATCAGCTGTAGCCACCACCCACTCTCTGGCCTATCACAACTTGTTATGTGGATCAAACCCAAGCCATAACACACAAGAAGCCAGCCTGAAACCTCAGATTGCCCAAGTTCTCAAAAATCCCTTCATTTGCAAATCCTTCGAATCTCTCTGCTCATACACTCAAACTCCAAACCAATTTCACCATTCATCTCAAAATCATCTATAGAACACAAAGCAACCATTAAAACAGCCAAAAACACCCCATAACCAAAACACAATTCTTGGCCAGTTGGAGTGCAATCACACAAACCAGCCAAAACAAACTCCTTCCAAGCCTCAAAGCTTCATCAGGAGGTCAAGGGGAGTCATTTTGCACAAGAAAGAGGTCCAGAAAGCTCAAAGTTGCAAAGCTCAAGCTCAGGTAACCACCCAAAATCATTTTTCCATAACTCATTTCTTTTGTTGCAATGTGATTTTATATGTTGTGCTGGTCACACTGATGTGTTTACTTTTGAAAATGGTTGAGAAATAAGCTTGTTTGAGTGTTCTGAAAGTTTTGCCGTTTTTGAATTTTCCTTCGAATCTTGTTTATGAGCCATGATAAATTTGTTTTAAGGTTGGATTCGTGTTTAGGAAGGTGAGAGGAGTTGATCTGGAGCTTTAGAGCTCCAGAAATGACCTAGGGGTGAAGTTTTGGGGTTGCTCAGGGAGGGGCTGACCGGAGAAGATGACCGAAGGTCTTTTCCGGCCACCTGAAAGTAATTATATGTTTAATTAGGGTTAGGGAAAAGTTTAAACGTTGGCCTTTGGATCTTGCCTTCCCGCGCGTGATGAAGGGCTCAGATCATTTCATTAAGTTTAAATCCTGTTTAATTAATTAATTAGGTTTTAATAAGTTTGAACCTAGACCGTCCAGATGCACGCCAGGTCAAACCAAAATCCCCTAGAATCAATCTTGTCCCTTGGATGCGCATACTTCCCATTAATTCATTTTTATTTCTTATTTTTATCATTTTTCTTGCATAATTTTTTTAAAATACTTAGAAAATTCTAAAAATATTTTCCTTCTGCATTTTTAATTCAAATATTTTTCTTCATCCAAAAACATTTTTGTTTTTATTTTTTGCATTAAAAAACCATTTTAAAAATATTTAAATGTTTATTTTAATTAATTAATGGAAATTAATTAATTAAAATATCGTTTAGGTTTCTAAAAATTCCAAAAAAAATCACATTGCATCTTAGGACATTTAGAAACATTGTCAAACCATTCATACAAATTTCTTTTTGGTTTTAATTCAACTTTGACATTTTTCTTTGAATTTAGGTTTCATAAAATCCCATTTTTGAACCCTAACTTCAAGAATTCTTTTCTGCCTAACCATGAAGGGTTTGACATTGGTTCGTTATGCATTGATCTTAATATGACATGTAGTATCTAGCATATTTTTGTCACAAATTTATCTTGCATTTTGTATTTGATTTGCATTTTTCCCCTTTAGGTGCCTTAAAACCCTAGATAATTTAGAAAAATCATAACTTTCTTTAGTTTGAGAATTAGACCTTATACTTTGGGTTGTGATATCATATGGGATTAGGGTTCCTTTGGATGCAATTTCAATTTTTTATCTTGTGATTTGCTTCTGTTTTTGACTTTCGCATCTCATGTTGCATTAAAACCCTAATTTCTCATGATCATTTGCATACATCTTGCATATACATCCATTCATGAACTTAACTGTTATCGAACAGAAGTCTCTGTGTCTTCCCCCTCTTTCAGCTTTATTCTTTTAAGCCTCATTCCTGAGCATATCACTTCACTTTCTTGTACTGACACTTGTACATTCTTTTCCAGCTTTTTCATACAGATAGCACAGACATTTTCCCTTTAAACACAAATCTTCAAGCGTAGATCCCGTCAAGTACGACGGACAATCTGGGTGCTAACACCTTCCCAGTTTGTAACCAACCCCCTTTCTCAGTTTCTCTGGTTCGCGACCGTCTTATCCATATTTTTTCCAGGTCTATGCAGCATTACCTTTCCTTCGGGATAAAATGCCTAGATGGCGACTCTTTTCATTTCATTTTATTTCTCCTTCGCCGACCGTTCGCGCTTGTACCGGGATGCAAATCTTCGGGAGTGACAGCTTGGCGACTCTGCTGGGGACCCTTATATTGCAACCAGGGCTTCTGGTTCTTTTTGTGGGTTCCTCCTAGCGCTTGTTTGATTTGTGTTTACAGGGGTCTTATGTGCTACTTGTGCTTATTTATTTGCTTTATTTATTACTTTATGTACAGCTTTATTTATTGCTTTCCTTTACAGTCCTATGCATTTTCATACTGTCATTATCATTGTGCTGGATTTGTGTTCTCCTTGGTGGGAGGGGTTTCATTGAGTGGTTAAGGTCTTATACCTGGGACCTGAGTGACACATAGGCTAGAGTAGCTTCATATTCTTTCCCATTCCATTTCGGTCTAGTGCGGGAATATGAAACACGGTTCAGACATGGGTTTCTTCTTAAGAACTCTGTGTTACAGATTTCCTGTAGTACTAGGGCTATCTGGGAAGCGTGCTAAGTCTGGATGACCTTTTTTATGACCTTCAGCAGCTGAGGTGAATTAGAGGAGGATCTTTTATGGTTATTGTAAACATTGTACCTCCGGGTTAGAAGTGTTTACACTTCTCATAACTGATCCAAGTCTGAGGATCCTTGTTCTAGAACATTGCATGTGAGGGGGGTTGGGTTGTTTACAGTTTTGCAGGAACCCTTGGCCACACCATACCCTGTTACTGGTTTTGTTTTAAGAATGCATTACTTTGGACAATTCTTGTGATTACCCCGGACTTGTGACTCTTTATTTGAGTCCCCCACCCGGTTACTGGATTTCCAAGCCTCTATCTGGACTTATGAACATACATGGACTTTTACCAAGGAAGATAAACAGATCCAGCTCTTGATCACAAACCCTTGCATATCATTTTCATACATCATTTTCGCATCATTTGACATTTGCTTATTTGTTTTTACAGGGTATCCATCATATCATCTTTGGTTTGGTTTTGACCCCTTCTGCTACTCAGACTGCTTCAGCTATCTTCTCCAACACCTTCTTCAGTTTGTCAGAGACTTACCTCCAGCATCTCCCTTAGTGATCTTCATCAGGGTCTTATCTCAGCCTCTTCATCAGCATCCATCACCAGCATGGACACTTCAAGAAAGAGCAACATCACATACCACTTCTTTGAGCCCACCCTTACTGGCATCAGGCAGGTCTAGTCCCTCATTACACCTGACCATATCCCACTATTCAGAGAGCATTATGGGGGCATATTAGACATGGTCATGGACTTAGATGGATCTTAGAGAAACATGATCCACACTTGCTTGCAGTTTTATGATCCTCCACTCAGATGCTTCACATTTCCTGATTTCCAGTTGGGGCCTTTACTAGAAGAATTTTCCTTGTTGTTAGGAGTTCCTATCAGGAGAGGGATTCCTTTCAACCCTGAGATGACTGCTCCCAGAAATGAAGACATAGCCAGGGCATTGCATTTGAAGCCTGCCCTCATTGATCAGAACATGACAACCAAGGCTGGAGTTCCAGGCCTCCACCTAGACTTCTTGATTTCCCAGGCTACCCTGCATGCTGCTATAGGGGAATGGAAGGTTGTCTGTGCACTTTTAGCCCTCAGTATATATGGGGTTATCTTGTTTTCAGATGAGCCCAATTTTGTGAGCAAGAATGCCATTCACCTGTTCTTATTGAGGAACCCAGTTCCAACATTGTTAGGAGACTTCTACTACTCAGTACATCATAGGAATGAGAAGCAAAGAGGAAGGATGGTCAGATGATGTTCTCCCCTGTACTACTCTTGGCTGCTAAGACACTTGCCAAAATCAGATACTTTCCTGAATCCACATCAGCAGAAGAATTGGGCTAAGAGGTTCATTGCCTTGACACCAGATGACATCAGATGGTGCACTCAGAGCACCAAGGGCAAGGACATTATTACTAGTTGTGGGAAATATCCTAATGTGCCTTTGATAGGAGTTAAAGGTTGCATCAACTACAACCCTTTACTGTTTAAAAGACAATTAGGGTATCCTTTGGTTCATCCTCCCCGAGGACAAGATTTGGCTGAAACTCTTTATTGTGAAATCCAACCCAACTCTACTGTTGTCAGACAAGCTTCCTGGGCTTGGGATAACATTCAGACCAAAGGGACAACCATCCTTGGCAAGTGCAACAACATTGATTCAGCACAGTATTCTGATTGGTCCCGTACCAGAGCTCAGATCACCCGGATGCCTTTCACTTTGGAAGATACACCTGGACCTTCTACAGTACAACCTGCAGCTACTGTCAGTATAGAAGAGTTTGAAAAGCTGAAAGAGAGGAATAATCAGCTATCTGAAGCCTTAAAGAAGACTCTCTGGGAGAGAAATGATAGTCGTCTAGACAATGAGAGATTGGAAAGGCTCAGGATTGAGCACTTGGCCAAGATTGAGAAGACGGATGACTATATCAGGAAGGCAAGGGCAGGGGAATTAGTACTGAAGAATGCTTGCAAAGAAGCAAAGACACAGAAGGCTAGGGCAGAGCACTATCTGGAGGAGAGCCAGGCTAGGTGGATCAGGATCACTGAAGCCCGTGCATAGGAAGACCAAAGGACTCAGGCTAAGATAGAGCAATTGGAGGCTAATGAGAAGAAGCATCAGGAGGCTTTGTTGGCTGCTCAGAGAGAGATATCTGAATTGAAACTCCGGGCGGGGTTGAAGAGGTCAAAGGATCAGGACAAGCATAAGAAGCTAACTAAAGCCATTGCTACCAGGAACCTCCTCATCAGGACTATTATAGAGCATCCAGTAGGTCCAGTGACTGAGGCCCTCCTGAAGGAAGTCAGGGAGGATGACTTTGGATTGGATGTCTGATTTCTTTTGCTTGTACTTTTCTTTTGTTGTACTTTTTTTTCTTTTGTTGTTGTATTTTGACCCACCATGGGGATGTATTGTAATCAGACTATGTATTTTCATCATTTTTTAATATATCAGTTTGTATTATTTTGGTGGGCTTTATCTATCAACATCATCAGCATTTCCTCGAGATCTGGAAAGGTCAAAACCAAAGAACCAAACCGGATACCCTTGGAAGACAAATAAGCATACTGCATTGCATACTAAAATTTTCTTTGTTTTGTAGGTTTTTGTTTTATTGTTGTTTCTCACTTTGTTGTGGTTTCAGGAAACATTGCTCACATAAAAGTGTTCCCTGTCAACAGAATACACCGGTACCCGACGCGAAACAACCTTCCAGGACTCCAGATGGATCAAGTTCAGCAAGACTTGAATGAAGTAAGGACCCAAATGGAAAATGAGAGGGTTGAGATGAGGAATCAGATGACCCAATTCATGACTGTGATGACTGGCTTAGCTCAGAGCCAGGAAAGGCTAAGGGAGTTAGTTGAAAGGCAAACTCCTGAAGAACACCATCCAGGTACAGGAGGTACCAGTAACAATGATCGCGGGAAGCCTCGCATTGATCCACTAGAATTTGGGCCTCATCTAAACCCAGAAGTTAATGCCATAAGGAATACTCAAGGTAACACTACTGGAGGTAGGATCTTGCAAGAGGATCTTCAAGAGGAGCAGTTTACAGTCGTCGGAGCTGGGGATGAAGTTTACGACCGTAGGCTGGATGAAATTGCTGAGAAACTGAGGTCTCTTGAATCCCAGAACTCCTTGGGCTTTAATGTAATGGACATGGGACTGGTGGAAGGGGTGAGAATTCCTCACAAGTTCAAACCCCCGTGTTTTGAAAGGTATAATGGTACATCCTGCCCACGCACCCACCTTCAATCATTCTTGGGAAGGTTAAAAGCATATACCATGGACGAAAAGTTGTGGATGTTTTACTTCGAGGATAGTCTAACAGGGGCATCCCGAGAATGGTATTCCCACCTGACCAGAGCCACAGTAAGAAACTGGAAAGACTTGGCTGAAGCTTTTATCCGTCAATATCAGTACAACTTGGACATGGCTCCAAACAGGACCCTCCTAATGGGGATGTCTCAATCTTCCCGTGAAAGCTTCAGGGAAAATTCCCAAAGGTGGAGGCAACTTGCTGCTGCAGTACAACCCCCTATGTCTGAAAGGGAAATGGCTGACATGTTCATGAATACTCTTCAAGGAACCTACATTGACAGGCTAGCTGCATTCTCTTCCACCAGCTTTGCTGATGTAGTGATAGCTGGGGAAAGAATATAGAGCCTACTGAAGATGGGAAAGATCTCAGATAACGGTGCCAGTTCAAGCAGTACAAGAAAACCATTTGTTAGGCCCCATAGATCTGGTGAGATCAATTTTGTGCACATGGGAAGAGGGAGACCCCAATACATGCCCATAACAGTTGTTGTTGTTACTATCCCTGCTTCACCTCCTCAGTATGTTCAACTACCACAACACTTTCCGCAACAACAACAACAATTTCCACAACAAAGATCTTACAACAATAACAACAACAATCAACAACAACGCCCGTTTCAACAACGTCCATCTCAGGTCAACCGGGTGATTGAACCCATTCATATGCCATATGCTACACTATTGCCACAACTCCTAAAGCTCAATCTTGTTGAGTTGAGGACATTGGCTCCACCTGATCCTCAAAACCTTCCAAGAAACTATGATGTCAATGCTAGGTGTGCTTTTTATTCAAATGCACCTGGTCACTCTATGGAAAAATGCAGAGCCCTGCATATGAAGGTTCAGGATCTGGTAGATTCAAAAGCCTTGGACTTGGCACCTCCTCCCAATGTGATGAAGAATCCTATGCCAAGCCACAGTGGTCCAATGATTAATGCTGTAGAGGACGGATCACCCCTGAGTTTAATAGAAGACATTGAATGCATTCAAACACCTCTAGCAGAGGTTAAAGCTCAGCTTTTAAAGTGCCAAGTGTTTCCAGGTTGTGAGGCCTGTTGCAAATCATGCAAACTTTCTGAGAATGGGTGTGCCAGCTTGAGGAAAGGCATCAATGACTTGATTAAGGAAGGCTTTCTGCAGATTACAACCACAGCTTCTACAACACCAACAACTCTTTTGTCAACACCAACTGATTCTTCTACAAATGCAACAACCATTGTTCCAACTGATTCAGCTATAACTTCAACAACCAACAATGATGTTTCCACTGCCACAATTTATTATGAACCGACAATGGTCCCAAGTTCCAACAACTTTCAACCTCAACAACAGTCTCAACAAAGCTTCAATTCACCTTCACCAACATCCACCATAGATCCCGTTACAGTTTTCTATGATCCACAGACCATTATAGTCCCAACAACTGCAGCAGTAAGCCCAGTCACTATCACGGTGCCCGGGCCGATCCCATATGACAAAGACAGTGCTATACCATGGCATTATGGTGCTGATCTGTACTGCAATGGAGAGAAAGTCCTTCTTGATTCTCCAGTTCTCACTCCCCAAGTGGACAATGTTGGGGGAGGCAGAGGCTTCACCCGAAGCGGACGTCTCTTTGCTTCACAAGTCCCTAGAACCAGTTTTGAGGCGTAGGCTGTTGCCAGAGCCAAGGGGAAGAGTATGATACCGGAAGAATTTGCACCAAAAGAAACCCATAAATCATCCTTCGATCAAGATGTGGATGAGTTTATGAGAATCATCAAAAGAAGTGACTATAAAGTTGTGGACCATCTCCACCAGACTCCTTCAAAGATCTCAATTCTATCACTGTTGTTGTGTTCCGAAGCCCATCGGGATGCACTTCTCAGAGTTATGCACGCTGCCTACGTGCCAGAAGAGATCACTGTAAATCAGCTGGAAACAGTAGTATCAAATGTCAACACTAGCCATGGGCTAGGGTTCACTGATGCTGATTTAATGACAGAAGGACGTCTCCACAACAAAGCTTTTCATATAACTTTGGAGTGCAAAGGAGCTGTCTTATCTCATGTTCTTGTAGACACTGGGTCCTCTCTTAATGTCTTACCCAAGAAGGCCCTTGTCAAGCTTGAGTATGATGGAATAGCTCTTAGGCCAAGTAATCTTATAGTCAGGGCTTTTGATGGCTCTAAAAGATCTGTTTTGGGAGAGGTAGAGCTGCCAGTAGTAATCGGTCCACAAGTCTTCAAGACCATTTTCTATGTGATGGACATATAACCTGCTTATAGCTGTCTGCTAGGTCGACCCTGGATTCATGCTGCAGGCGCAGTAACGTCGACCCTTCACCAGAAACTGAAGTACGAATGGGAGGGCCAGATTATCACCATCTGTGGTGAGGAACATATATTTGTTAGCCAGCTGGCTACTTACAAGTATATAGAGATGGATGGTAAAATCCATGAGACAATGAGCCAAGGGTTTGAGGCCCTGAATGTTAATGAGGCTACAGGATTTTGGGCTGCATCTCAGGAGGAAAGAATGGGAACCTCGATCATCTCTTATCAGCAAGCCCGGAAGGTTGTTGAAGAAGGTACTGCTCAAGGCTGGGGCAAGCTGCTGCCAGTGGAAAAGAAGGAAGATAGATTCAGATTGGGTTACAGACCAATCCGACAAGATCAATCAGAGACTGCTCAGAAGCCCAAATTTGTCAGTGGGGGATGCTCACCCCATATGCTGTGAACAATCTGGAAGACGAGGAGGAAAGCGACCGCAACCTGGAGAGCTGGATACGTCCAAGAATCCCGGGGAACCAAGTCTCTAACTGGTCTTCCCAGGAAATTATAAGGGTTACTCCTACAGAGTAATTATTATTTCCTGTCTTATTAGCATGCATCAAGTCCTGCATCTTGCCCAAGGTGTCGGGACTCATTTTGTAATAGGGCCATATTATATTTTGTGCAAATGATTAATCAATGAATATCGATCATCTTTTGCAAACGAGTCTCTTTTTTGCTCACTGTCTTTTCATTTTTCACTTTTGTACAAAAACAATAAAATGGCAATGTTTTCAAAATAAATAACTTCATTTTCACTTTTTCTAAACAAGATTAAAACTGATCACTAAAACGAACCAATCTCAACCCTTGCAGAGATTATCCTCCAGATTGCACCGACAACAACACTACTGTGACCTTGTATGATTTCGACAATCCAATTAATCAAGATGATGAAGTGGTTGAAGAAGACTATGAGTTACCTGAAGAGTTAGCCAGGTATTTGAGGCAGGAAGAGAAAGCGATCACTCCTCATCAGGAGGAGGTTGAAACAGTTAATCTTGGTACCGAAGAGGACTTGAAAGAAGTGAAGATCGGGGACAGTCTGCAAGATTCAGTAAAAGAACAGCTTATTGACATGCTTCGAGAATATGTTGATGTCTTTGCTTGGTCCTATCAAGACATGCCAGGTCTGGAAACTGATATTGTTATGCACAAGCTTCCATTGAAAGAAGATTGTCCTCTAGTGAAACAAAAGCTACGCCGTACTCATCCAGATATGGCCATGAAGATTAAATAAGAAGTACAAAAACAGGGGGACGTCGGTTTCCTTGTTGTAACTAGTTACCCGCCATGGGTTGCTAATATTGTACCAGTGCCTAAGAAGGATGGCAAAGTACGAATGTGTGTGGATTACCGGGATCTGAACAGAGCTAGCCCGAAGGATGACTTCCCTTTACCTCACATTGATGTATTGGTCGACAACACGGCTCAGTTCTCGGTATTCTCCTTCATGGATGGATTTTCCGGGTATAATCAGATCAGGATGTCACCTGAAGATATGGAGAAGACTACCTTCATCACACCTTGGGGCACATTCTGTTACAAGGTAATGCCTTTTGGACTGAAGAACGCCGGTGCTACTTATCAACAGGCTATGGTAACATTATTCCATGATATGATCCACAAAGAAATTGAGTGCTACGTGGATGACATGATTGCCAAGTCCCTCACTGAAGAAGACCATTTGGTGAATTTGCTGAAGTTATTCAAGCGTCTGAGAAAGTATCAGTTGAAGTTAAACCCCAACAAATGCACATTCGGGGTACGTTCTGGTAAGTTACTAGGATTTATTGTAAGTGAAAAGGGAATTGAGGTTGATCCCGACAAAGTCAAAGCCATTCAAGAAATGCCTGCACCTAGGACTGAAAAGGAAGTTCGGGGGTTCTTAGGTAGATTGAACTACATTTCAAGGTTCATATATCATCTCACTGCAACCTGTGAGCCCCTGTTCAAATTGTTATGAAAGGAACAAACGGTCAGGTGGAACGAAGATTGTCAGAAGGCTTTTGACAAAATCAAGGAGTACCTACAAGAACCTCCAATTCTTATTCCTCCAGTTGAAGGAAGACCTCTAATAATGTACCTGACAGTGTTAGAAGGATCAATGGGGTGTGTGTTGGGCTAGCATGACGAGTCTGGTCGAAAAGAGTATGCAATATACTACCTAAGCAAAAAGTTTACCGACTGTGAACAACGTTATTCACTGCTCGAGAAAACTTGCTATGCTTTAGTGTGGGCTGCTCGCCGACTAAGACAATATATGTTGACTCACACTACTTTGTTGATCTCGAAGATGGACCCCGTCAAGTACATATTTGAGAAGCCAGCACTTACCGGAAGGGTTGCAAGATGGAAAATGATTCTGACAGAATATGACATTCAGTACACATCTCAAAAGGCCATCAAAGGCAGTGTACTATCTGACTATCTGGTTGAGCAACCCATTGATGATTACCAACCAAAGAGATTTGACTTCCCTAATGAAGATATCATGTTCCTAAAAGCAAAAGATCATGAAGAGCCTGTTCACACTGAAGGGCCTGACCCAGAAGAAGAATGGACAATGATGTTTGATGGGGCTGTTAATATGAATGGTCGTGGAGTTGGTGCAGTGTTCATTAACCTAAAGGAGTTCACATGCCTTTCTCGGCAAAACTCACCTTTGCATGCACTAACAACGAAGATGAATATGAAGCCTGTATCATGGGTCTTGAGGAAGCCATTGACCTCAGGATCAAGACTTTAACTGTATTCGGAGATTCAGCTTTGGTAATCAACCAAACCAACGGAAAATGGTACACTCACCAAGAGCATCTGATTCCATACCGTGACTATACGAGGAGATTATTGACTTTCTTCACAACAGTCAAACTTGAGTACATCCCTCGAGACAAAAATCAGTTCGCAGATGCTTTAGCTACCATTTCCTCCATGATCAAGGTTCAAACTGCCAACTTTGTGTAGAAGCACGCCTTCCACCTCGAAGATTTTGATGAAGACAACACGCCACATGCATTTCAGATCTGCAAAAAGTCAAGAGCTCCTACTGATCAAGCTTCAAGCAACCGGCTTTGCGATCAAGCTTCTTATGCATCATCGTTTTTACTTCAAGCTTGGACGTTTTTGTTTAGGTACATCAATCAATCTTTTAAATTGATGTACAAGTGTTCACTCATTCAATCATATGTTAGCATAATGCATAAAATAACTTTGATTTTTTTTCAAACCGTTTAACACTTTTTGAAAACATTTTGTTTCTGTTTTTAACAGTGTTAACCGGTTAACCATTTGGTTAACCGGTTAACGGCTTCAAAATTAGAAAACTAGTTAACGTTTATAGGCTTTAATCGGTTAACCATTTGGTTAACCGGTTAACACTGTAAGATTTTTGAAAAATATTTCTCTTTGAAATTCAAATTACACCTTTTGATATATCTCTTCATAATTTATTTTGTTTCATAATTTTCATACCTTTTCAAAAGGGGTGTCTTGAATTATATAAAATCTGAATTTTTTCAAATTCAAAAACAACCTCCTACAATTTTTATAAAAATCACTTAAATCAAATTCACCAATTTTCAAATATTATTCTTCTTCTAAAAAGTGTTCATAAGATCATCATCTTTCATATTGCATGTTTGAACACTTGTATTGATATTTGAAAAGTGATTTTTGTACATAGGAGAAGATCATTATTGATATCCAATATTTGTATTACTCACTCAAAATTACAAAAAGTATAGAAAGGTATTTCTATTTGTGACTTGTGATCCAGGATTGTTGGACACAAGGGTCGTGTGGCAAGAGGATTGTTCTTGCACACAAAGTTGCTTAGTTGTTTAGAAAGTAGGCCTCACCATTGAAGGTGTGATAGGTTGTACTTTTTCTAAAAAATAGTGGAAATCTCTTTCAATTTGAAAGGGGACTGGATGTACCTTCGGACTGTGAAGGGAACTAGGATAATTCTCCATGTCACTTTTATTTTCTGCTTTACTGCTTTCCTTTCATACACTTTTAAAAGAAAAATTCTATCCATCAAAGAAAAAGAATCGAGAAAAATTATAACACCTAATTCACCCCCCTCTTAGGTGCATTCTCATCCTACAATTGGCATCAGAGCAGGTTTAGGTAATCTGTTCCTATAAGATCCTTATGGCTTCCGCAAACTCGAATCCTGTTTTCAAAGATGGTGGAAGTAGCAACAAGCCTCCACTCTTCTCCGGCGAATACTTCGATTTCTGGAAAATCAGAATGAGGACACATCTTGAAGCCCAAGGAGAAGGCATATGGGAAGCAATCGAAGAAGGTCTGCATAATCCTGTCAATGTGATCAACGGCGTTGGAACCGCGAAGTTGAAGAATATGTATGATGAAGATGATAAAAGGAAGATCCTAAATGAGAAGAAAGAAATCAACATACTTCAAAGCACTCTTAGTATGGTCGAATTTTTTCGTGTATCACAATGCAAATCGGCGAAGGAGATTTGGGATACTTTGGTAGAAACACATGAAGGAACAACAGAAGTTAAAAGATCAAGGCTTAACACGTTGAGTCAAGAATATGAAATGTTCCGCATGCAGCCCGGAGAATCTATTGTGGCTTTGCAAAAAAAATTTGTTCATCTAACCAACCATTTGATTGCATTCGGAAAGACCTTCACCAACGACGATCTAAATTTAAACGTTCTAAGGTCTTTGACAAGGGAATGGCAACCGAAGGTGACCGCGATCTCGGAGAAGAAGAGTCTCTCAACAATGACATCCGCATCTCTATTCGGCAAACTTCAAGAGCACGAATTGGAACTTGGAAGGCTCGAGAAGCATGCAAGTCAAGAGAAAAAGTCCAAAGGAATTGCTTTGAAGATTGACACGAAGGATGACAAAGATGACGAGATCTCCGAAGATGAGAACTTCATGCTTCTTGTTAAGAAGCTTGGTAAGTTTTTTAACAAAAATAATAATTCTTCCTTTCCTAAAAAGAATAAACATTTCAGGAAGAAGGATGCATCCACATCGAATCAAGAAGTTACATGCTATGAATGTGGAAAGCAAGGTCACATAAAACTGGATTGTCCAAGACTTGCGAAGAAAGGAGGATTCAAAGGCAAGAAGGACTTCAAAAATAAAAGGGCTTATGTCGCATGGGATGACAATGAAGTTAGTTCCTCTTCGGAATCGGAAAGCGACGAATGTGCAAATATGGCGTTAATGGCGTCACATCACTCCGATGAAGAAAATGACGAGGTTAGTAGTAACTTTTCAATTTATGAAAATGATGCACAAGAAGTCATAGATGAACTTCTAAAGGAATGTAAGACTTTGTACAAAAATATTTCATCCCAAAAGAAGAAAATATTATCTTTAGAAGAACAAAATGCATCTTTTGAAAAATACATTGAAAATGAAAAACAAAAGATAATGGATGAAAAACAAAGCCTTACATGTAAAAATTGTGAGTCATTGTCCTTTCAAATTGTTCAACTCAAAAGATTTTTAGAAAGATATGAAAAATGTCAAATTGGCTTGGAGGAAATTCTTAGGCACCAAAGATATCCAAATGATAAAAGTGGCCTAGGATATTCTAAATTTTCCAAACCAAGCACAAGTGAAACCGTTTTCGTAAAAGCTAGTGAACAAATTGTTAAGGAAAAGACTAAAAATTCCAAAACTATGCATCAAAGTCATAAAAGGAAAAGGATCATTAAGAAACAAAAATATGTTCCTAGATTTAAGAGTCAATTTCAACCTATTTGCTTTTATTGTGGAATCAAAGGCCATACACCTAATGCTTTCTATGTGCGCAACATTGGTGTTGCTAAAGGGCATTATGTGTGGGTTGAAAAGGGTACTAACTATCAAGGACCCAAAGCAATTTGGGTACCTAACAATACTTGACTTTGTTTTGTAGGTATGCTTGAAAACAACTTCTACGCAATGGTATCTCGATAGCGGTTGTTCAAAGCATATGACGGGCGATATCAACAAATTTTCAAGTCTAACTCTTAAGGCCAAAGGATACGTTACTTACGGTGATGATAATAAAGAAAGAATTCTTGGAGTTGGAACCATTGGTGCATCTCCTCATACAATCATCGAAGACGTCCTTTATGTGGAAGGCCTTAAACACAACCTTCTTAGCATAAGTCAATTGTGTGACAAAGGGTTCCGAATCAACTTCACAAAGGAGGAATGATTGATAGAACACGAAGTCACTCATGAATTCTTGCTAAAAGGTAAAAGATTTAATAACATTTTTATGATTTCTTTTGATGACTCTCTCTTGAAGGTGAAGTGCTTAATGGCAAACAACAACGAGGCATGGCTTTGGCATAAGAGGATTGCTCACATACACATGGAGCATTTGAACAAACTTTTAAAGCATGATCTTGTTGTTGGTCTTCCAAAGATGAAGTTTATCAAGGACAAGCTTTGTGACGCATGTCAAAAGGGGAAGCAAACCAAAACATCCTTCAAGACCAAGAAAGTGATATCTACTTCAAGGCTATTACAATTGTTACATATGGATCTTTTCGGTCCATCAAGAACAAAAAGCTTAGGAGGTAACGTTTTTGCACTAGTTATTGTTGATGATTTCTCTAGATACACTTGGACTTTGTTTTTAGTGCAGAAAAGTGATGCCTTCAAAGCATTCAAGAAATATGCCAAGCAAATTCAAAATGAGAAGTCACTCTCAATTGTTTCCATAATAAGTGACCATGGTGGCAAATTTCAAAATTCATCATTTGAAGATTTTTGTGAAGAACACGGAATCTCTCACAATTTCTCCGCACCAAGGACTCCTCAACAAAATGGTGTCGTAGAAAGGAAGAATAGGGCATTAGTGGAACTTGCAAGGACAATGCTTAGCAACTCAAATCTCCCTAAATATTTTTGGGCAGATGCGGTTAGCACGGCTTTCTTTGTAAGTAACCGTGTCAATATTCGACCTATTCTCAAGAATACCCCATATGAGTTGTTCAAGGGAAGGAAACCCAACATATCCTTCTTCCACATATTCAGATGCAAATGCTTCGTTCTCAACAACGGCAAGGAAAACCTTGGTAAGTTTGATGAGAAATCCGATGAAGGTATATTTCTTGGCTATTCTCTATCAAGAAAAGCTTTTAGAATTTTCAATAAACGTACTCTTACTATTGAAGAATCCATACATGTTTCGTTTGATGAGACTAACCCCTCGAAAGAGGATAATATTATTGTGGATGATGATGATGATGTAGTAGATCTATCGCAACAAAAAAAGGAGATATCAAAAGAATAAGCAGTATCACAACAACATGACTCACCAACCATTGAAGAACATCAAGATCTTCCAAAAGAATGGAGAACTTATAGAGATCACCCGATAGATAAAGTGATTGGTGATATTAGCCAAGGCGTTGCAACTCGACTCAATCTCAAGGATGCTTGCCTCAACATGGCGTTCGTGTCTCAAATTGAACAAACAAAAATCGATGAAGCCTTAGGCGACGATCAATGGATAATAGCTATGCAAGAAGAACTCAACCAATTCGAAAGGAACCAAGTTTGGACTCTTGTACCAAGACCGGACAACAAACATATCATAGGCACAAGATGGGTGTTCAAGAACAAACTTGACGAGAATGGGATCATAGTTCGTAACAAAGAAAGATTGGTCGCACAAGGCTACAACCAAGAAGAAGGAATCGACTTTGATGAAACATTCACTCCGGTAGCAAGGTTAGAAGCAATTAGATAATTACTTGCTTACGCTTATTCTATGAATTTTCAGTTGTACCAGATGGATGTCAAAAGCGCTTTCCTAAACGGTTACATCAATGAAGAAGTCTACGTCAAACAACCTCCGGGTTTTGAAGACTTCAAGAACCCGTCTCATGTTTACAAGTTGAAGAAGGCTCTTTATGGCTTAAAGCAAGCACCAAGGGCTTGTTATGATCGCCTTAGAAACTTCCTATGTGAGAAAGGTTTTACTAAAGGAAAGGTTGATAAGACTTTGTTCATCAAGAATCTCAAGGGAAACACCTTACTTGTTCAAGTCTATGTCGATGACATCATCTTCGGTTCAACGAACAAAGATCTTTGCGAAGAATTCTCTCTTATGATGCAAGGAGAATTCGAGATGTCCATGATGGGAAAGATGAACTACTTCCTTGGTTTACAAATCAAGCAAACAAAGGATGGCATCTTCATCAACCAATCCAAGTATTGCAAGGAGTTATTGAAAAGATTTGATATGGACAATTGCAAAGAAATGTCTACTCCAATGGGATCCGGAACGTATGTTGATCAAGATCTTTCTGGCACTTCAATAGATATTACAAAATATCGAGGTATGATCGGTTCACTCTTATATTTGACGGCGAGCCGTCTTGACATTATGTTTAGCGTTTGTTTGTGTGCCTGCTTTCAAGCTAATCCGAAGGAATCACATTTCACTGCCGTGAAGAGGATCATGAAGTATCTCAAAGGAACGACGCACGTCGGACTATGTATCCTAAAGGTAGTACATGTTCTTTAATTGGTTATTCTGACGCTGATTATGCAGGATGTAAGACCGATAGAAAGAGTACAAGTGGTACTTGTCACATTCTCGGGAATGCACTAGTGTCGTGGGCATGCAAGAAGCAAGCATGCGTTGCACTTAGCACGGCCGAAGCAGAGTACATTGCAGCAGGAAGTTGTTATGCTCAAATCTTGTGGCTTAAACAATAACTTCTCGATTTCGGTATAGATCTCGGTATAGATCTCGGTTGTATCCCTCTCCGGTGTGACAACACAAGTGCCATCAATATCACGAAGAACCCGATCATGCATTCAAGAACAAAGCACATAGATATTCGACATCACTTCCTTCGAGATCATGTTTTAAACGGAGATGTAGATGTTACGTTCGTGGATACACACAATCAACTCGCCGACATATTCACAAAACCGTTGGCTAAGGAGCAAATTTTCAAGATTTAACGAGAACTTGGTATTCTCAATGAAGGTGACATCTAATCTTAACCTATAAATTGGTTGTTATATGTTTTTATTGCATTATATGTGGTTATATGTGTTTTTGCTCACTTTTGTGTCATAAAATGCTAGCACTCACATTTCACCGTTTTTGGTTTTTCTCACTTTCGTATACCCGAAATCAATCGGTTTCAAAATATTTTTTGATCGAAAGTTGCGGAATGACAAGTGCTAACACTTTATGAAAAAAAATTTGAAAATTTCTCTCCATTTTTCCCCCACAAAGCTGCTGGATTTTTTAAATTTTTTGAAAAATTTTGTCCGTTAACCGGTTAACGGATCGGTTAACCGGTTAACACCTCCAAGACAGCAGTCCCTGGGCTGCGTGACAGTCTCTTTTTTTTTTAATTTTTTGTTTTTCTTTTTTTTCTTTCTTTATGTTGTCTTGTTATTTATGTTTAATTGGTGCATGGTACCTCTTTCCAACACCTCATAAATCAATTCCTCTTCTTTGACTTACCATTAAACACCACTTACTCATTTTCAATCTCTCCATCTACTCCATTAAAACCCACTACATTGAAACTCTCATATAAACTCCATCTCTTTCACTTCACTCTCCACTACATCAAACCCTAATCCGAAAATACACTCCCTCACCCTAAAACCTAAGCTTCATCTTCATGGCTTCAAGAAAGGGAAAAGCTCCAGTGTCAGCATCCAGGTCTACCAGTGAAGAAGACATGCCTATGGAATCTACCAAGAAGAGACGATTGGATTTCCGAGTTCAGGTTCAACATCTCCTCAAGGGTAAGTATGTGAACCTGAAATCTTTTGAATCGTTTAAGTTTCCAGCTTTACTAGAATATCAAGGAATGCTAGATTTTATCGCCGATAATGGAAAGGTATATTCGGATTTGGTGAAGTCTTTCATGAACAACATGACTCTCAATTGTGATGATAGGGATAAGCATCAACTTTTTACTACTGTTAGAGATTGTGAGATTGAGGTTGACCTAGGTACTCTTGCTACCTCTTTGTCTTTACCATACTCGGGAGTGTTTCTCCGAAAGGGTGTCAACCATGATGAAGGCAAATGGGCCAATTATGATAAGATGGAATACTACTATCACATTTGTAGGTTTCCAAAGGCAGCCGTGATATCCGGCCAACATACCTCTCGGGTACTTTGCTATGCGAAGAATCTCTCCGTGGATGATCGGATGCTTCATTATGTCATTTGCCATGTCTTGCTGCCCAAGGACTCCAATCAATCCCAAATCAATGATTTGGAAATGCAAGTGCTCTTTGCCTTCAAGAACAAGATTAGGATTAATTGGCTCCTTACCATGCTATATCATTTGAAGCAACAACTCTCTTTGAAGACTCGTTTACCTTATGGCCGCCTCCTCTCAAGGATTTTGGAACTTACCGATATGGAAATCGGTAGAGAACCGTTTATTGCTACGACTACTACGGGAAATGAAATCAACGGAGTCACAATCATCAAGAACACCGGCATTGTTCAAGTCAATGATGGAACTTATATGTATGATGACGGATCATCCATCTCCATCCCACCTATTCCGGAAACCGGCGTTACCAATGACTTCCTCTACTCAACCATGATGTCACACCACCATGAAGCCATGCGTGCCATCAAAAGCCTTCGGAACCTTGTCCTAAGCTCCCGAACCACCACCGAGCATGTTGATGAGGATGTGGACGGTACCGAAGAAGATGATGAGGATGTGTCGGATGAGGATTGAGGACCATGTTTCCATGTTGTTTTTATTATGTTGCTTTCTCTTTTAATCATGTTATGCTTTGTACTCTCAAACTCAAGTCCTAAGTTTTTAGGCATTTTTGGTTTACTTGCATTATGTTTTTGTTCTATATGTGTTTGCTCGTATGTTTGCTTGTGTGATGCTATATTTTTTATCTATGCTTGCTTGTTGGTCCCTTCCTTTTTGCTAATGCCAAATGGGGAGAAGACCTTGTTTCTCTAATGCCTCTCGATGCAGAATTCTTTTGCTACTGCCACTATTATTTAGGGGGAGTTGCTGTCCATAGGGGGAGGATTATCTTAGAGAAACATTGACCAAAGCTCTCACAGAATTTTCGGTTGTCATCATCAAAAAGGGGGATAATGTAGAAGCACGCCTTCAACCTCGATGATTTTGATGAAGACAACATGCCACATGCATTTCAGATCTGCAAAAAGTCAAGAGCTCCAACTGATCAAGCTTCAAGCAACCGGCTTTGCGATCAAGCTTCTTATGCATCATTGTTTTTACTTCAAGCTTGGACGTTTTTGTTTAGGTACATCAATCAATATTTTAAATTGATGTACAAGTGTTCACTCATTCAATCATATGTTAGCATAATGCATAAAATAACTTTGATTTTTTTTCAAACCGTTTAACACTTTTTGAAAACATTTTGTTTCTGTTTTTAACAGTGTTAACCGGTTAACCATTTGGTTAACCGGTTAACGGCTTCAAAATTTCAGAAAACTAGTTAACGTTTATAGGCGTTAACCGGTTAACCATTTGGTTAACCGGTTTACACTGTAAGATTTTTGAAAAATATTTCTCTTTGAAATTCAAATTACACCTTTTGATATATTTCTTCATAATTTATTTTGTTTCATAATTTTCATACCTTTTCAAAAGGGGTGTCTTGAATTATATAAAATCTGAATTTTTTCAAATTCAAAAACAACCTCCTACAATTTTTATAAAAATCACTTAAATCAAATTCACCAATTTTCAAATATTATTATTCTTCTAAAAAGTGTTCATAAGATCATCATCTTTCATATTGCATGTTTGAACAATTGTATTGATATTTGAAAAGTGATTTATGTACATAGGAGAAGATCATTATTGATATCCAATATTTGTATTACTCACTCAAAATTACAAAAAGTATAAAAGATATTTCTATTTGTGACTTGTGATCCAGGATTGTTGGATACAAGGGTTGTGTGGCAAGAGGATTATTCTTGCACACAAAGTTTCTTAGTTGTTTAGAAATTAGGCCTCACCATTAAAGGTGTGATAGGTTGTAACTTTTCTAAAAACTAGTGGAAATCTCTTTCAATTTGAAAGGGGACTGGATGTACCTTCGGACTGTGAAGGGAACCAGGATAATTCTCGGTGTCACTTTTATTTTCTGCTTTACTGCTTTCCTTTCATACACTTTTAAAAGAAAAATTCTATCCATCAAAGAAAAAGAATCGAGAAAAATTATAACACCTAATTCACCCCCCCTCTTAGGCGCATTCTCATCCTACACTTTGTGCCTCGGATTTCGGTATCCAGACTAGACCGACCAGCATACATATTCTCCGTGGACATTGCTAAATATGACAAGCCTTGGTTCCATGACATCAAATGCTTCTTAAAAGATCAAATATACCCACCTGGGGCATCATCTAATGATAAGAAGACATTAAGAAGGATGGCTGGTAGTTTCTTCTTGAATGTTGATGGATCGTTATACAAGAGAAACTTTGATATGGTACTTCTCAGGTGTGTTGATAAGAAAGAAGCAGACTTGCTGATGCACGAGGTGTATGAAGGATATTTTGGTACCCATGCTGGAGGACATGCCATGGCTAAGAAATTATTAAGATCAGGTTACTACTGGATCACAATGGATGCAGACTGTAGTGCCTAAGCCAGGAAATGCCACAAAAGCCAGATCTACGCAGATAAAGTGCATGTGCCTCCGAATCATTTGAATGTGATGTCTTCACATTGGCCCTTTGCCATGTGGGGCATTGACATGTTTGGAAAGATCGAACCAACTGCTTCAAATGGCCACAGATTCATCCTGGTAGCCATTGATTACTTCACCAAGTGGGTTGAAGCAGCTTCATATGCAAACGTCACCAGACAAGTGGTAGCCAGATTCCTGAAAAGAGACATCATCTGTCGATATGGAGTACCCGAGCGAATCATTACTGATAATGGTTCCAATTTGAACAACAAAATGATGGCAGAACTGTGCCGGGACTTCAAAATCCAACATTACAACTCTTCTCCTTACACGCCAAAGATGAATGACGCTGTTGAGGCAGCCAACAAGAACATCAAGAAGATTGTGCAGAAAATGATGGTTACATACAAAGATTGGCATGAGATGCTACCATTTGCCTTGCATGGGTATCGAACCTCAATCAGAATGTCTACTGGGGCAACACCTTATCAACTTGTGTATGGTATGGAGGTTGTCCTACCGGTTGAAGTTGAATTACCCTCCCTACGGGTACTGATGGATGTCAAGCTGAACGAAGCTGAATGGGTCCGTTCTCGGTACAGTCAACTGAATCTGATCAAAGAAAATAGGTTAGCTGCAATCTGTCATGGGCAGTTATACCAGAAAAGAATGAAGAAAGCCTTCGATCAGAAAGTCAGGCTTCGGGAATACCAAGTAGGAGATCTTGTGCTGAAAATACTCATTCCTCCCCATATAGACCACATGGGCAAATGGACTCCAAACTACGATGGTCCATTCATAGTAAAGAAAGTTTTCTCGGGTGGAGCCCTGATGCTCACTACTATGGATTGTGAGGATTTCTTATCCCCTGTGAATTCAGATGCAGTTAAAAAATACTTCGCATAAATGACCAGCTGGACATAAAAACAGAATGTAAGTCCAGGCAAAAATAGTGCATCCCGGCGAGTCAAAAACAAAATAAAAGACTCGGGCAAAAATAAGGGGAAAATAAAAAAAAATTATGTACACCCGCTGAGTTGAAAAGCCGCATTGGACAGCTCAAGCAAAAATGGGTATCCCGGTGGATTGAAAACCCGAAAGGGCGATCCACGCAAAATTAGGGAATAAGCGAACAACTGCATTCTGAATTCGTCTGTATCTCAACAACACGGCAAGTTTCGGAAGGATAAAGCATCGGTCAGAATCAACCGTCTTTCAGAAAGCAAGATGAGAATAACGTCAAGGTCATACGGGTCATAGTGAGGGAAGCCCACCGGAGCGTCGTCAACATTTCCAGCACCTTTGTTTTTCAATTTGTAACAATTTCCTCATTCCGGGAGATTTGTTTCTTTGACTGTATTTGCCAATTCAGGGCACCCAGATTAATAAAATCAGATTTTCAGTCACACTTCATCTTGTACATTTTTTTGTTTCGTTTGCAAAATGTCCAATGTCTATGATATATTGTTTACATGAAACAGATGTGCCTTTCTAACTAAATGCTTACAGGAAATAATCTTACTTCCAGGAATGTCTAACCCCTATGACGGAATCCGATAAGGGATACCTCGTGATACTTGTGCATTTCTTTGTCTTAACAGGATTTGCAGGTACTCAAACATCTCCTCTAAGCAGCATCTGGAATGCTTTTTCCCCAGTGGAGTTTGCCAAGCATCATTTCCCCAGCACATCTCCTCCAAGCAGCCTCTGAAATGCTTTCTCCCCAGTTGAGTTGTCAAGCCTCCTCATCACCAGCATAAGTCTATTCAGTAGAAGCTTCCCCAGCCGGAGTCCCCGCAGAAAGCTCTAGGAGGATCGTTCAGTGATCCTTCCTCCCCCAAACAGAGTACCAGATCTCTCATCCTCAGCAAAAACAAAAGAATCAACTCCCCACAGAGTTCCAGACTCTACCTAGAAGATCAATGACTGAAATTCTCACACAACAAAGTGACAGAAGTTTCTTCATCCCTAGCTGGGATATTTCTCACTACCAGATAGATCTATCAGTAGTCTAATCCCCAAACAGAACCACATGTTTTATCAGATCTACCAATGATCTCATCCCCAGCTGGGATTCTCCTTCAAGAAGATCAGCCAGAGATCCCCACCACAGCGGGATCCGAATCCCGGATTGGTATCTTTTGCATAATCAAAGCATTTGCATCATATTCACCACAAAGCGTAGCATTCCGTCTAATACGGAGCATTACGGCAAAAATCAAACATTTTGCATGGTCACAAGTCAGGTTCGAACCAGTCACCTGTAAATACCAACAGTACCTCATCAGCAATATACAAAATACATCCCTTGCACAAAAAGCCAAAGCGTCCCCTTTGCACTCTCAAATACAGATACATGCTCCTTTTGACACTAGTCTGTGTCATCATTCCCCAGTAAAGTCTCCAGAACACTTTCTACCCGCAAATACTCGTCCATGACATGTTCTTCTTGACACTCGTCTGTGTCATCTCCCCAACAGAAAGCCAGAGCATTCCCTTTGCACTCTCCAACACAGATACATGTTCATATATACCTCTTCCGACACCCGTTCGTGTCATTTTATCCCCCGCAGATAAGCCATAAACATCCTCTTTGAATACGGAAACCTATATACACTCTCTTGACACCCGTCCGTGTCACCGCTCCCCAGCATGGTTGCAAACCAAATACTTGTTTATAATACATTCCTTTTCGACACCCGTCCGTGTCATCCTATCCGCACAGGTTGCCAGAATACCTTCATAGCTCATAACTTATACACTTTCTCTTATGACATCCGTCCGTGTCATACTCATTCCCCAGCAAGTTGAAAAATCGTCTATGTCTTGCTCATACTTCACAATATTTGTTTTTACTTATACAGATACTCGTCCGTATCCTGTATACACTTATTACCCACAGATTCGACACTCGTTCATGTTCTTTATTAACCAGTTGGTACTCGTCCGTATCATCATCTCTGAACATGCATCAGCGTTTGTTTCTACCGATACTCATCCGTATCATGGTCTTAAGGATGCTCGTCCGCATCTTTAATCTATACACAGCGTCAAAACACTTATACCTTTTATTTCTTGGATGTAAACACTCGTCCGTGTTTACTATTCCCCAGTAAGTCCCCAACAAATCTCCAGGAAAGCAACTTTTCTTTTATCTAACATTCGTCCTATGTCGTGATATCTTCCGGCAGCCGTACCCTCTCAGGTGATCGTCCTTCACCTATGGATGACCGTCCCTCATCCCATTCCCTAGTGGAGTCTCCATTTATGAAACCCCTTTTCTATCCGGCATTCGTCCTATGTCGTGATATCTTTCGGCAATCGTCCCCTGCCAGGTGATCGTCCTTCACCTCGGATGACCGTCCCTCATCCTTATCCCCATCAGAGCAGCCGTCCCCTGCTAGGTGATCGTCCTTCACCTTTTGATGATCGTCCTTCATCATTTTATCCGATGGTCGTCCCCATCGTTGATCTTGTTATCTGACATTCGTCCTATGTCGTGATAAACCCCGAGAGCAGTCGTACCCTGCTAGGTGATCGTCCTTCACCTCTTGATGATCGTCCTTCATCATGCTTATCCGATGGCCGTCCCCATCATCGACCTTTTTTATCCGGCATTTGTCCTATGCCGTGATAAAGAGCAGTCGTCCCCTGCTAGGTGATCGTCCTTCACCTTTGATGATCGTCCCTCATCATTATTTCATTTATTCTTTGAACCTATGGCCATCCCCATCGTTGTTTATCTTTACCTTGTGAACCTGATGGCCGTCCCCATCATATTTTCTTTATTTCCCCAGCTTGTCGGTCATCCCCGTCATTGCTTTATTTACCGTTTTATTTCCCCAGCATGTCGGCCGTCCCCGTCGCTGCTTTATCCCCAGTTGTCGTCTTCTGCTTGATGGTCGTCCTCCATCGCCCGCACTTTATAAATCATGTTATACTATCCTTTCCAATTTATATCCCTTTTCTTATTCTCCCCAGTGAGTGCAAATTTCGGACTGTCTTTGGTATTCAACCACAAGTTATCTTGTTTGTCTGTTAAGCCAAGCGCTTACATCCTGCACAGCTAACTCATGTTTGAATAGGGGCAGCTGTAAACACCCCAAATTTTCCCTCACTAAGTTCACACCATGGCTTTTGATCTTCCATCTTTGCATTAGTTCAAGCATATCATATCATATTTCACTTTTGTTTCACTGCATTAGTTCAAGTTCATCTGCATCTAGGGTTTGTGATCTGAGCAATCCAAGGATTCATCTGAGCCAATCCAAAGGCCTCTAATCACTCCAAGAGGGTCCACGTATGTTCTATCATCATTTTGCATCCCTCAAAGATCAAGGAAGTCAAAGAATCACAAGAACTTGGAAAGAATGGAGGCAGAGCTAGGATTTCACTACACAGATCACCTGAAAATAGGGTTTTGGTTTCAGAGGTCATAAATCCAATTTTTTTGGTCATTATTGTTTCTAATGGTCTCAATATGTTATAAGGATCATGTGTGCCAAGTTTGATGAAGAAATTCATTGTGGAAGTCATTTGTTCACTGGGTAGCTTCTTGAGCAAGTCAGAGCAAAATCAGGGCATCTGAGGCACCTAACATGGAACCAAAGTGGATTTTTCATCAAATTAAAGTTATATGATCTTTATTTGATCATTGAAGGGCTTGGAAGTTCACAAAATTGAAGAAAAGTGAGCTAAATCAAAAGTTGCCAAAAATGGAAATGACTTGTAATGAAATCTTTCCATTTTGGGAAAGTATTTCAACCTCCTCTTTCTCAACCAAAAATGCTTCAAATGGAAAATTGTTGGTCATTAAAGTTGTAGATTCGATCATTCCCTTTTCAAAAAGTACAAGAACATGTTTTAATTCATTATGGAACTCAAGTTATGATCTTGCAATGTTGGCAAAAAACCTATAATTTTCAAGAATGCACCAAAGGGGGATTTTTGCAAAACCACTTGCCAAGGCATTTTGTGACTTCAAACACACTTCTAAGCATCATAACATCATAGCACATTTCCTAAAACTCAGAATTGGCCCAATAATTTCAAGTTTTCATACCTTGCACATGAAGAAATCTCAAAGGGGCCAAAACTTCATAAAATTGCAAAAAGGCACATAACCTTTCATCCACTTGCTGAATTGCCTCAAAATACATTCCATGGACATCCTTGATCTATGTTGAACCAGACATGCCTTTGTACCACTTTTGTCCCAGCCCATACCTCAAGGACAAAAACTTTTGACTTTTTTGCAAGAAGCCCATACCAATCAGCTGCAGCCACCACCCACTCTCTGGCCTATCACAACTTGTTATGTCGATCAAATCCAAGCCATAACACACAAGAAGCCAGCCTGAAACCTCAGATTGCCCAAGTTCTCAAAAATCCCCTCATTTTCAAAATCCTTCGAATCTCTCTGCTCATACACTCAAACTCCAAACCAATTTCACCATTCATCTCAAAATCATCTATAGGACACAAAGCAACCATTAAAACAGCCAAAAACACCCCATAACCAAAACACGATTCCTTGCCAGTTGAAGTGAAATCACACAAACCAGCCAAAACAAACTCCTTCCAAGCCTCAAAGCTTCATCAGGAGGTCAAGGGGAGTCATTTTGCACAAGAAAGAGGTCCAGAAAGCTCAAAGTTGCAAAGCTCAAGCTCAGGTAACCACCCAAAAACAATTTTCCAGAACTCATTTCTTTTGTTGCAATGTGATTCTATATGTTGTGCTGGTCACACTGATGTGTTTACTTTTGAGAATGGTTGAGAAATAAGCTTGTTTGCGTGTTCTGAAAGTTTTCCCGTTTTTGAATTTTCCTTCGAATCTTGTTTATGAGCCATGATAAATTTGTTTTAAGGCTGGATTCGTGTTTAGGAAGGTGAGAGGAGTTGATCTGGAGCTTTAGAGCTCCATAAATGACCTAGGGGTGAAGTTTTGGGGTTGCTCAGGGAGGGGCTGGCCGGAGAAGATGACCGGAGGTCTTCTCCGGCCACCTGAAAGTAATTAGATGTTTAATTAGGGTTAGGGCAAAGTTTAAACGTAGGCCTTTGGATCTTGTCTTCCCGCGTGTGATGAAGGGCTCATATCATTTCATTAAGTTTAAATCCTGTTTAATTAATTAATTAATTAGGTTTTAATAAGTTTGAACCTAGACCGTCCAGATGCGCGCCAGGTCAAACCAAAATCCCCCAGAATCAATCCTGTCCCTTGGATGCGCATACTTCCCATTAATTCATTTTTATTTCTTTTTTTTATCATTTTTCTTGCATAATCTTTTTAAAATACATAGAAAATTCTAAAAATATTTTCCTTCTACATTTTTAATTCAAATATTTTTCTTCACCCAAAAACATTTTTTTTTATTTTTTACATTAAAAAACCATTTTAAAAATATTTAAATGTTTATTTAAATTAATTAATGGAAATTAAGTAATTAAAATATCATTTAGGTTTCTAAAAATTCCAAAACAATTCACATTGCATCTTAGGACATTTAGAAACATTGTCAAACCATTCATACAAATTTCGTTTTGGCTTTGATTCAACTTTGATATTTTTCTTTGAATTTAGGGTTCATAAAATCCCATTTTTGAACCCTAACTTCAAGAATTCTTTTCTGCCTAACCATAAAGGGTTTGACATTGGTTCTTTTTGCATTGATCTTCATATGACATGTAGTATCTAGCATATTTTTGTCACAAATTTATCTTGCATTTTTTATTTGATTTTTATTTTTCCCCTTTAGGTGCCTTAAAACCCTAGATAATTTAGAAAAATCATAACTTTCTTTAGTTTAAGAGTTAGACATTATACTTTGGGGTGTGATATCATATGGGATTAGGTTTCCTTTGGATGCATTTTCAATTTTTTATCTTGTGATTTGCTTCTGTTTTTGACTTTTGCATCTCATGTTGCATTAAAACCCTAATTTCTCATTATCATTTGCATACATCTTGCATATACATCCATTCATGAACTTTCCATGACATTTCTTGCATTCACATGAATCTTAAGACATCATAGGATACATTAGAATCATGCTTGATCATTTCTTCATCCATTTTCCATGTTATGCATTCATTTCATTCCATGAACTTTCATGTGCTTTCATGCATCCTACATGTTTCATTTCCATCTCTTGTATGATCATTCATAGCACTTGACATACTTTTGCATCATCTCATAGAATCATTAGCATCATGTTTATGCTTCTGGTTTTGGTTTTTCCTTTGTATACATTTCACTTCATCTCTTTCTTTATGCTAACATTTTCAGGTGGTAAGTAACTTGAGAAGTGAATTTGCCTTCACTTCTCATTTCTCTTCTCATTATTCATATGCATCATTGCTGCATTTTCATTTACCTTAGAGTGAGCTTTCTCATTCATGTTCATTCACTTTCTTTCTTCAAGTAACTTATCTTCTTCAATGAAGTAAGTTAACTTGTTTCTTCTGCTTCCCCTCCTTTCATCTGCTTCTTCCATTGGTGGCTTCTTTGAAGATCTCTTGCAAGCCTTACAAACCATAGGAACATCCAAGCATGACAATAATTAGGGTTTTGATTAGTTCCCCTTTAGTTTTACCTTTATGTCTTCTTTGTATCTCTTCTCTCATCTCATAATCAGAGACTAAACCTTTAAGGTTTTAAGGCTTTGTGATTAGGGTTATGCCTGCATCCTTCTCTTAGGATGGAGTGTATAACTTTAATCCTAAGTGTTAAACCCTTAATTTGTTTAAACCTCTTAATCAATCCACCTTAATAATCACTAAGACAATAGCTTGTAACTTGGGCCTTGCAGTAGGGTTCTAATTCTTCCTTAATTGGTTAAGAAGGACTAACCCTAGTGTTAATGGACAAGTCCCCCTCAAGTTGTCTTACAAACTATAAAATTCACTTCTTAATCTTACTATTAACTAAAATCCACTTTAATAAAGGCTTTGTTTTGTCATGAGGTTAATCCCTAATCATGGATTAAGTTAAGGTATCTTCCTGAGCTTAAATGTTTTCATCTATTATTTTTCTATTAGGATGGTGTAATGAGTCCATTAAATCCTTGATTATGGTTTAAACTCATTACTTAACACTAAACAAAAACTCCAAAAACATCTAAATAATCACAAGTAGGTTAATGATCTTAATCCTACATCATGGTAATTAAGTTTGAGATGTTTATCTCATACTTAAGGTATTCTCATTATCCCTAATCAAAGGGAGTATATGATGAGTTTACTAACCCTTGGTTTAGGCTTAAGCTCATTAACTTATGACAAACTCAAAAAAGGCAATAAAAGATTGAAAACACAAAAACAAAGCAATAATCGTCTCCTCCGGGATTCTTTTCTCATCATCTTCACTCACAAACGAGAACTTGTTTCTTCCGTCTAATGCAAGATAGTTAGCACTCGAGCCAGAGGAGTCATACACTTGAGCATAGACAAGCAAGCAGTTCATAGTCAATTTATTTTTTAGTCTCTATGAGTCGAACTACGGTGTTCTGACTTCCTCATTGCACGAGAGGATACGTAGACATAACTTAATTTTTATCGAACAAAAGTCTCCGTGACTTCCCCCTCTTTCAGCTTTATTCTTTTAAGCCTCATTCCTGAGCATTTCACTTCACTTTCTTGTACTGACACTTGTACATTCTTTTCCAGCTTTTGCACACAGATAACACAGACACTACCCCTTTAAACACAAACATTCAAGCGTGGATCCCATCGAGTACGACGCACATTCTGGGTGCTAATACCTTCCCAGGTTGTAACCAACCCCCTTTCTCAGTTTCTCTAGTTCGCGACCGTCTTATCCATATCTTTTCCAGGTCTATGCAGCATTACCTTTCCTTCGGGATAAAAATGCCTAGCTGGCGACTCTTTTCATTTCATTTCATTTCTCCTTCGCCGACCATTCGCGCTTGTACCGGGATGCAAATCTTCGGGAGCGACACTTTTATTGTAGGTGTTTGTGATAGATATCTTGCTTATCCCAAGGTGAGTCACATCAACCAATTGAAAAGAATCATGAAGTATGTCAATGGTACATGTGATTATGGTATGTTATACTCTCATGGTTCCAATTATGTGCTAAGTGGTTATTGTGATGTTGTTTGGGCAGGGTGTGCCGATGATAGAAAAAGCACATATGGAGAATGCTTATTTTTGGGAAACAATATCATATCTTGGTTCAGTAAGAAGAAAAATTGTGTTTCTCTATCCACAGCTGAGACTGAATACATAGTAGCTGGAAGCAGTTGTTTTCAGTTGGTCTGGATGAAGAAAATGCTGACATAATACAATGTCTCACAAGATGTCGTGACATTGTAATGTGACAATTTGAGTGCTATACATATTTCCAAGAATCCTATTCAACATAGCAGAACTAAACACATTGATATTCGTCATCACTTTATTAGAGAGCTTGTTGAGGAGAAGATTGTTATTTTGGAACATGTTGCCACTGAATTGCAACTGGATGATATTTTCACTAAGGCATTGGATGCTAACCAATTTGAGAATTTGAGGGGTAAACTTGGAATTTGTATGCACGAAAGCTTATAGCAATTAACGACATGTGGGAACATCATTAAGGACATATTATGATTTCAAGATTTATACTGTCAATTAATGTTTTGTGGGAATATTTTTTGAATTTTCCCTTTTTGTCCAAGAAATTAATTCCTTCTTCAAGTGCAATCATTTCAAAATATCTTGACTACCATCCTCACACGCTACCCTAGTTTTTTATTCACTCCCAACAACTCTTTCATCTTCTATACTCTCCAAAGAAACCACTGTATTCCCATTCTCTCTACTCCAAACCTTGTTAAAATGTCTCAACAATATGGTTTGTCTCCCTCCAAGAAGTCCTCTCCAACTGACTCTAATTCTGAATTTATGGTTCAACCTATGCATATTACATGGGAAGAGGGTAAAAAGATCATCCCTCTTTTTGTGATACCTTATGGTGTTGATGGTACGGAGAAGATAAGAACAATTCCTATCAAAGCTTCAGGAGAATAGTCTCAAGGTAACTCTTCTAGTACTTCTCATGAATCGTTTGTTGATTATAACTACAAGAAAGGAATAGAGTATGTAGATAAGGCCATTAGACATCTTGTAACTAGGGTTTTAAATGAGGGTCACAATGTTGCTGGAATTTACGCACCCCTTTCTATGGTTGCATGTCCTCCTCATGAGGTTAATGTTAACCCTTCTCACTCTAAGAAGGATCTGAAGGTTGAAAACCTTCACAAGCTTGCTAGCTCTGTGATTAAGGATGTTGGGGCTAATGTTGAAACATCTCTTGCTGGGGAGAATGTTGGTTCTAATGGCATTGTTGACCTGGATGATATCCTTTCTGATGATGATCTGTTGGTAAATGTTAACCCTAGTGTATCTAAGAGATTGAATAAGAGAAAGGGAAAATATGCTACTGAAAATTCTCTTGTCAAAGGTAGTGTGAAGAAGGTGATTTCCCCCCCCCCCCCAGGTCTTGTAGAAAGGTTGCTACTAAGAAGAGAATAGTTGTTGAATCCAAGGATGATTTTGATTATGATGTTGAACAGGATGTTCAGGACATCACACCTATTAGAATAAAAGCTCTTAAGAAAACTGATGTGAAGGTTCGTGATGTACCTCTGGATAACATATATTTTCATTATGTTGATAGTGTGAGCGAGTCGAAATATTTCGACTAAAGGAGGCTAGCTCTTGAAAGGGAACGTGGGAATGATACCTTCGAATGCAAAGAGGTAATGGATCTCATTTCTTTTGCTCGCCTTTTAAAAACGGTTACTAGGTTTGCCAAGTGTTATGAGATTCTCGTGAAAGAGTCCATTGTCAACCTCACTGAAGGTTGTGCTGATGGGAAATCCAATGATTTCAGAAGAGTTTATGTCAGAGGAAAACCTGTTAGTTTTTCTCCTGCTATGATCAATCACTACTTAGGTAGAAGTAATTTTGCTCACATTGAGCTTGAGGTCACTGATAATCAAGTGTGTAGGGAAATAAATGCAAAACAAATCAAGGCTTGGCCTATGAAGGACAAACTGTCTGCTGGTATGTTGAGTGTGAAGTATGCTATGCTTCATATAATTGGTGCTTCCAACTGGGTGCCTACCAACCATACATCTACCATTGCAATTGGGCTAGGAAGGTTTATTTATGTTGTTGGAACCAAAACTAAATTTGACTATGGTACTTACAATTTTAATCAGACCATGAAACATGCAGGTACTCTAGCTGTGAAGCTCCCTATAGCTTTTCCCTCACTCATATGTAGTATCATCTTGAGCCAGTACCCTGGAATTCTTATTGACACTGACTCAGTGTGCAAAAGAGAGACAACTTTTTCTTTTCACTACAAACTGTTTCTATGAACTCAGGTCTCTGATATTGCTGTAGCATATGCTGGAACATCTTCTGACAGCAAACCTACCAACAAGATAGCTGTGATTTCTGAGCTTAAAGATGCTTGCAAGGAGCTAGATTCTAGGAAAAAGAGGTTTGAGAAATTGATCCAAGTACTTAAGTAGGTTGATGCTGCCAATACTGATGTCAACATGGAAGATGTAAGGGCTTAGACAAATGATTTTGATGTTGAAGATAATGTTGATGGTGAAGGTTCTACTGAGAGTAACTTTGGTACTGATGTTGGCACTAAGGATGGTAGTTCCACTTCAGATGAATACTAGTGTTGTGGTTGTTTGACTGTGGCTTTTGATTGATTTCTTTGTTGGTTTTCTTTGACAGTAGTTCTGATTATTTTGGTTTTGTATGAGCATGGTTTGTAAACCTTTGACTTGGTTTATGCTCTTTTGGTCTTGGTTTTTTATGGATCGATAGTTTATCTCTATGGATGCCTTTTAGTTTCCCTTATTATTATCTCTTTTCTTAGTTTGTCTAATTATGGCTAAAAGGGGGGTAGTGATATTTGTTCGTTCTGATTATTGGCTCCTTTGGCTCTTGGTGTTATGGATTGAGGCTAATGTTCTTTCTTCTAAGACTGGTGATCTTTTTGTTGCTGGTTTTCTCTGTTGGTTTGTTGTGTTTGTTTCTACTGGTGTGTTCTATGTGTTGATTTCTGCTCTTTTAGTGTTTTAGCCAAAATTTGTCAAAGGGGGAGATTCTTAGTTCTATGATTGGCAGAAATTTTGGTAAAACAAGATTCTACCTTATGACGTTATGATTGATGTCTTGACATGTCTATCAAGTTTTCTACAGGTGTGATTCTATGTTGTTGTAGATTTTTGTTCTTGATGTCAAACCGGATTTATGACATCTGATGACAAATCATTCAGTTTAGAATGTTTGTTTTATCAATTGTACTTTTATCTTTTGTGTACTTATGATGAGTGATTATCTGCGCAATATTTGATGGTAATTTTAGAGCAGTATATCATGCTTTTGGAAGAATCAGATCTTCCTATTTTGGATGTTATTTGCATTGAAGATTATTTGAAGATCATTTAGCATTTATGGAAGAATCAAATCTAACTGTTATCAATACCCAAGCCCAAGCAAATTATTTCTTATTTATTCTTATGTAAGCATAATTTCAAATTACGAAGATTTAGAGATATTGAGAAGGTTGTGCATTCTAGTTTAGGGTTTAGTATTGTCTTGTTCATTTTGAGCCATTCTAACATTACCTAGAGGTTTGAATTGGATTGATTTTATTGAGTTGTAATTTGTTCACTCTAAGCTCTTAAGCATGAATGTTGGTGTTCTTGATTGAAGCTTTTAAGCAAGATCGAGTCTTTTGTTTTAGAAGAGTGTTCTTCTGTGTTTGTAATTTTTTGTTTTCTATCACTATTGTGATTGAGGGGGAGTTAGAAGTGTCTAATGTCTAAGAGTCTTAGATAGAAGTTTCATTGGGTAGTGATTAAGTGAAGAGTGTAAATTGTTGGGTTTAACTCTGAATTGGTACCGCTTATAGTGGATTTCCTCCCAGTTTTGGTAGCCTCCAAACGTAGGTGTGTTTGCACCAAACTGGGTTAACAATTACTTGTGTCTCTTTACAATTGTTTACTGTTTTTTGTTATTGTTCATATATTGATCATTGTTCAGATATTAGTGTCATGACATATCCTTCGACATCTCATATCTGATACCAGAATTTCACATATCAAAGTTGTTAAAAAAGAATAATTTCACATCATTAACGATATGAATGTTTGATCAAAATATGAGTAGATCGTCTACATAGAGACATATGATAGTGCAATTGCGATTCTCAAACTTATAATAAATGTGCTTGTCACTTTCATTGAATTTGTACATATTTGATATCACTAATTTATGAATTTATTCATGACATGCTTTGGAGGTTGTTTTAGATTTAACAAAGACTTATCTAACTTATAGACATTTCTTACTTGTCCATGAATCACAAATCCTTTCGGTTGGCCCATATAGATTTCTTCTTCTATGTTACCGTTTAATTATTTTTTACTATCCATAGTGTACTATTAAGTTATAAATAGCATCCATTGAAATAATTACCCTAATGAATATAATTCAAGTGACTTGAGAAAAAGTATCGAAGAAATCTATATTTTATCTTTGCCTAAAACCTTTGGCTACAAGGTGAGACTTGTACTTATCAATTGTTTCATTAGATTTTAGTTTCTTTCTCAAAACTCATTTACAACTAATTGGTTTGCAATCAAGAGGCAAGTCTACTAAGTGTCAAGTCCTGTTAGATTATATAGAATTTATATAATCATTAATAGCTTCTTGCAAAAAATATACATCCAGAGATGACAAGGCTTAGAGATTTCTTGGATCTTCTTCTACTATATCGGTCTCATAATTGGGCCCATGGTCTTTTTGAAAATCTTACTCATTTATTTCTTCGAAGTTCTGTTTCTACTTCATTATTTCTTTTAGTGCATCATATCATAGGAATGTGATTTGATTCAGTGCCCTAACTATTTTCCAAATTGAAAGGAAATTTCTCTTCTTAGAACTCAACACTATTTGGTTTTATGATCACTTTAGAATTTAGGTCATAAAACCTATATGTATTATTGTTTTCTACATAACCAATGAATACATATTCATAGGTTATTCTATCGATTTTGACTTGCTTCGGATCCAAAATTCTAACATAAGCCAAGCAACCCCAAGTTCATAAATAAGACAAAATTGGTTGTATATTCTTTAATATCTCATAAGGAGAGATCTTACTCTTTTACTTGGGAATTTTATTCAGGACATAACAAACAGTTAACAAAATTTTCCCCACTAGTGAGGAGCAACACCATAATTCATCATAATTGCAGCAATAAGTTCATTAAGAGTTATATTTTTTTCTTTCTGCTTTATCATTCTTTTTCAGGAGAATATGGTGCAGTCGTTTCATGCACAATTCCATGTTATTTATAAAATTTATAAAATAAAATAGAATCATTCCCTTATCACTACAAAGTATATTAATCTTATTACTAAAATTAATTTCATTCACAAAATTTTTAAGCATAACAACTTCACAAAAATATCATTCTTAGTGGTTGTTTACAAATCTACCCTTATAGACTAACTAAATCCTGCCTTTTCTAGAAGAAAACCATAAACAAGATTATTTATAATCTCTTAATTTTACATGAGATCCTTCAAGATTAAAGTCTTTTCAGAGGTGGCTATGTTCCACTTCTCCAATACCGACAAAAAAAAGTGGTGTGGGCAACTCCCAACATTTTCTTATTCGTGTATGTTTTGAACTTTGCACAATCGTATCATACATGAAAAGAAGAGACAATGTCTATCCACCATAAATTAAATTCACCAATCATGTTGATTTTAGTGATCAAAGAAATAAATTACCCATCAATTAGGTTACCATATTCCTTAGGGGCAACACAAGGTTTAAACTCGATCATATATTACTTAATCATACGACCTGGATTTCTACAATTGAAGCAAGAAAAAACACCAATTTCATTTCTTTGTGGTGCTGTTTGTTTCCTACCAATTAGAGTAATTGGGACCCTTGAAGGGTTCTCATTCTTAACTCAGTTCACAACATTGCAGTTTGTAGAAGCATGCTTCAATCCAAAGAATTTTGATGAAGACAACATGTATCAATGCAAAAAGATAAGAGCTTCAAGAGAATTCAAAGCATCAAGTTGATCAAGTCACACATGCATAGCAACTTTTGTTTCAAGCTTCATTATCAAGCCAAAACCTTTTGCAAATATGTTGAATCACTTCAAAGGTATATCTAATTCACTTTTAAATTAGTATACAAGTGTTCAAAAATCATGTTTTAAATTTCCATATTTAACTTAACCATTTTTTTAACATGTTGAAATGCAAAACACATTTTATTTAAAATATTTTTCTGTGTTTTAACAGTGTTAACCGGTTAACCATATGGGTTAACCGGTTAACGACCCTGTATTTGAAATTCTGAAGTTAACGTTAGATGCGTTAACCGGTTAACCCATTTGGTTAACCGGTTAACACTGTTGATTTCAGCATTTCTAGGCCTCTTTTCATGAAAAGTGTTTTCAAATACTTATACCTTTTCACTAATGTTTATGAAGAAAATTATACCTCTTTGAAAAGGTATTTTGATCAATATAAATTCTAGATTTTTTAAATGAGAAAATACCTCCAAGAACTTTCATAAAAACTCAAAATAATCACTTTTTCATATTTATCAATTTCTCATAAAAAGTGTTCATAACCATTTTTGAGAAGAAATTTTTTTGAACATTCTTGTTTCATCTCATTCCATTTCTTGTTGAACACTCATAAATTATTTTTTGATTGAATTATTTATCCAAGGAGAAGATCAATCAAGAGAAGATTGATAGTACTACACATTATTCAAATCATCAAAGAAAAATTATTTTTGTTTGACTTGTGATCCAGGATTGTTGGACACAAGGGTTGGTGTTGCAAGAGGATTGTTCTTGCACATTTGATTGTTGTATAGTTTTTAGAATGTAGGCTTCACCGGTTTATGGTGTGATAGGCGTTACAATCTAAAACTATAACAAAATCTCTTACGAGGTGTAATGGGACGGGATGTACCTTCGATTTATGAAGGGAACCAGGATAATTCTTGGTGTCGTTTTACTTTCTACTTTATTGCTTTCATAACCTAGAAACTTAGACGACAAAAATTCATCCACCGATATAATAACCGAAAAATTTAATAAGACCTAAATCACCCCCCCCCCCTCTTAGGCTAATCTTGAAACTACAATTGGCATTAGAGAAAGTTATAGGTAACTTGTTCCTAGAGATCCAGCATGGCTTCTGCAAGCATAAACCCGGTTTTCAAAGATGGTGGAAGTAGCAACAAGCCCCCACTCTTCTCCGGAGAATATTTTGATTTCTGGAAAATCAGAATGAAGGCACATCTTGAAGCCCAAGGAGAAGGTATATGGGAAGCAGTTGAAGAAGGTCCACACAACCCGATGAATGTGGTGAATGGAGTTGGTACCGCAAAGTTGAAAAACTCCTATGATGAAGATGATAGGAAAAAGATTTTGAATGAGAAGAGGGCAATCAACATACTCCAAAGCGCTCTTAGTTTGGATGAGTTCTGCCGTATATCTCAATGTAAATCGGCAAAGGAAATTTGGGACACCTTGGTAGAAACACATGAAGGAACCGCCGAAGTGAAGAGATCGAGGCTAAACACTCTAAGTCAAGAATATAAGATGTTCCACATGTAGCCCGGTGAATCTATAGTTTCCTTACAAAAGAGATTCGTCCATATAAAAAATCACTTGATTGCTCTCGGTAAAACCTTCACCAATAATGATCACAACCCGAAAGTCCTAAGATCTTTGACAAGAGAATGGCAACCGAAAGTGACCGCTATTTCGGAAAAGAAGAGTCTCTCAATGATGACATCCGCATCTCTATTTGGAAAACTTCAAGAACACTAATTGGAACTTGGGAGGCTCGAGAAGCACAAAAGTTAAGAAAAGAAGTCCAAGGGAATTGCCTTGAAGGTTGATTAAAAAAATGACAAAGATGATGAGACATCCGAAGATGAGAACTTTATGTTTCTTGTGAAGAAGCTTGGTAAGTTTTTTAATTAAAATAAAAATTCCTCTTATCCTAAAAAGAATAAAAATTTCAGGAAAAAGGAAGCATCCACATCAATGCAAGACGTCACTTGTTATGAATGTGGGAATCAAAGTCACTTAAAGCCGGATTGCCCGAAACTTGCAAAGAAAGGAGGATTCAAAGGCAAGAAGGAATTCAAAAACAAAAAGGCTTATGTTGCTTGGGACGATAATGAGATAAGTTCATCTTCGGATTCGAAAAGCGATGAATGTGCGAACATGGATCTTATGGCTTCACATCACTCTGATGAAGAAATCGATGAGGATAGTAGAAACTTTCCAGTTTATGACAATGATGCACAAGATGTTATAGATGAACTTTTAAAAGAATGCAAGACGTTGTATAAAAGTATTTCATCCCAAAAGAAACAAATTTAATCTTTAGAAGAAAATAATATTGCTTTGGAAAAATATATTGAAAGTGAAAAACAAAATTTGATGGATGAAAAACAAAGTCTTGTATGTAAGAATTGTAATTCTTTATCTTTCCAAAATTTTCAACTTAAAAGAGTTTTAGAAAGATATGAAAAAGGTCAAATTTTCTTGGAGGAAATTCTTAGGCACCAAAGGTATCCTAATGATAAAAGTGGATTAGGATATTCTATGTTTTCCAAACCAAGCACAAATGAGACCATTTTTGTTAAAGCAAGTGAACAAATTTTTAAAGAAAAGATAAACAATTCTAATAATGTGCATCAAAGTCATAAAGAGAAAAGGGTTGTTAAGAAAAAGACATATGTTCCTTGATATAGAAGTCATTTTCAACCTACTTGTTTTTATTGTGGAATCAAAGGCCACACACCTAATTCTTTTTATGTACGCAATATTGGCATTGCAAAAGGGCATTATGTGTGGGTTGAAAAGGGTACTAACTACCAAGGACCCAAAGAAATTTGGGTACCTAACAAAACTTGATTTTGTTTTGTAGGTATGCTTGAAGACAACTTACAATCAATGGTATCTTGATAGCGGTTGTTCAAAGCATATGACGGGCGACATCAACAAATTTTTACATCTATCTTTAAAGGCCAAAGGATATGTTACATACGGTGATGACAATAAAGGAAAGATCCTTGGAGTAGGAACCACTAGAGCACCTTCTTTTACCATCATCGAAGATGTCCATTATGTTGAAGGCCTAAAGCACAACCTACTTAGCATAAGTCAATTGTGTGACAAAGGGTTCCGAATCAACTTCACAAAGGATGAATGTTTGATAGAACATGAAGTCACCCATGACATTTTGCTAAAAGGTAAAAGGTTTAATAATATTTTTATGATTTCATTTGATGACTCTTCCTTGAAGGTAAAATGCTTAGTGGAGAACAACAATGAGGCATGGCTATGGCATAAAAGATTCGCTCATATTCACATGGAGCACATGAACAAGTTGATAAAGCATAATCTAGTTGTTGGTCTTCCAAAGATTAAGTTCATTAAGGATGAGCTATGCGATGCATGTCAAAAGGGAAAGCAAACCAAGACAACTTTCAATTCTAAGAATGTTGTATCTACGTCTAGGCCACTTCAACTCTTGCACATGGATCTCTTCGGTCCATCAAGAACGAAAAGCTTCGGAGGTAATGTTTACGCTTTAGTTATTGTTGATGATTTCTCTAGATATACGTGGACATTGTTTCTAGTGCAGAAAAGTGATGCTTTCAAGAAGTATGCGAAACAAATTCAAAACGAGAAGTCCCTCACATTAACCTCCACAAGAAATGACCACGGTGGAGAATTCCAAAACATATTCTTTGAAGAATTTTGCAAAGAGCACGGAATTTCTCACAACTTCTCCGCACCACAACAAAACGGTGTCGTAGAAAGAAAGAATAGATCTTTGGTGGAGCTCGCAAGAACAATGCTCAGTGACACCAACCTTCCTAAATATTTTTGGGCATACGCAGTTAGCACAACATGTTTTGTAAGCAATCGTGTCAACATTCGGCCAATTCTCAAAAAGACTCTGTATGAGCTATTCAAAGGAACAAAGCCCAATATATCTTTCTTTCACATATTTGGGTGCAAATGTTTTGTCCTCAACAATGATAAGGACAACCTCGGTAAGTTTGATGAGAAATATGACGAAGGTATCTTCCTTGGCTACTCCCTATCTAGTAAGGCTTTTAGAATTTTAAATAAAAGAACTCTTTCTATTGAAGAATCAATGCATGTGTCTTTTGATGAAACTAAACCCTCGAAAGAGGATAATATTATTGTTATTGATGATGATGATATAATAGATATGTCAAAACAACAAAAGGAAGTTCCAAATGATCAACCAATACCACAAGGAGATGACTCACAAATCATTGAAGAACATCATGATCTACCGAAAGAATGGAGAACCCATAGAGATCACCTGATCGATAAAGTTATTGGTGATATTAGCCAAGGAGTTGCAACACGACTAAATCTCAAGGATTCTTGTCTCAACAGGGCTTTTGTATCTCAAATAGAACCAACCAAAGTCGATGAAGCCTTAGGCAAAGATCAATGGATAGTAGCAATGCAAGAAGAACTCAACCAATTCGAAAGGAATCAAGTTTGGAGTCTTGTACCAAGACCGGACAACAAGAACATCATAGGAACGAGATGGGTGTTCAAGAACAAAATTGATGAGAATGGGATCATATTTCGTAACAAAGCAAGATTAGTCGTACAAGGATACAACCAAGAGGAAGGAATTGATTTTGATGAAACGTTCGCTCCGGTAGCAGGGTTAGAAGAAATTAGATTATTACTTGCTTATGCTTGTTCTAAGAACTTTCAATTGTTTTAGATGGATGTCCAAAGCGCTTTCCTAAATGACTACATCAATGAAGAAGTCTACATTAAACAACCTCCGAGTTTTGAAGACTTCAAGAATCCTTCACATGTTTACAAGTTGAAGAAAGCACTATATGGCTTAAAGCAAGCACCAAGAGCATGGTATGACCGCCTCAGCAACTTTTTATGTGAAAAGGGATTTGTAAAAGGAAAGGTTGACAAGACCTTGTTCATAAAGAAGATCAAGGGTAACACCTTATTGGTTCAAGTCTATGTCGACGACATCATCTTCGGTTCAATGAACAAAGGTATTTGCGAAAAGTTTTCACTTATGATGCAAGGAGAATTCGAGATGTCCATGATGGGAAAATTGAACTATTTTCTTGGACTACAAATCAAGCAAACAAAGGATGGCATCTTCATCAACCAATCCAAGTATTGCAAGGAATTGTTGAAAATATTCGATATGGATAGTTGCAAAGTGATGTCCACTCCTATGAGATCCGAAACGTACATTGATCAAGATGAATCCGGAGTTTCAATAGATATCATAAAATATCGAGGTATGATTAGTTCATTACTATATTTGACGGAAAGCTGTCCTGACATTATTTTTAGTGTATGTTTGTATGCATGATTTCAAGCAAATCCGAAGGAATCGCACCTCACCGCCGTGAAGAGGATTAAGAAGTATCTCAAAGGAACAACGAACGTCGGACTATGGTATCCAAAAGGTAGTATATGTTCCTTGATTGGTAATTCTGACGCTGATTATGCAGGATGTAAGACCGATAGGAAAATCACAAGTGGTACTTGTCACATTCTCGGGAATGAACTAGTGTCGTGGGCATGCAAGAAACAAGCATGTGTCACACTTAGCACGACCGAAGCGGAGTACATTGCAGCAGGTAGTTGTTGTGCACAGATTTTATGGCTTAAGCAACAACTTCTTGATTTTGGTGTAGATCTCGGTTGCATTCCTCTTTGATGCGATAACATAAGTGCCATCAACATCACAAAGAATCTGATCATGCATTCAAGGACAAAGAAGATAGATATCCGGCACCATTTCCTTCAAGATCACGTGCTCAACAGAGATGTAAATGTTACGTTCGTGGATACATATAACCAACTTCCGACATATTCACAAAACCATTGGCTAAAGAGCAATTTTTCAAGATTCGGAGAGAACTTGGTATTCTCAATGAAGGTGACATCTAACATTTTCTTAAAATTTCTTGTTATGTGTTATAGTAGCTTAAAATATGCTTATTTTCACTTTTGTGTTATATAATGCTAGCACTCATTTTTCGCCGTTTTTAGTTTTTCTTACTTTCGTATGTCCGAAAATTATCGGTTTCAAAATATTTTTTGATCGAAAGTTGCATTTTGATAAGTGCTAATACTTTGTGAAAAAATTTTGTGAAAATATTTTCCCTTTTCTTCAAAACAAAGCAGCTGGATTTTTGGAAATTTTTGAAAATTTTGCCGGTTAACCGGTTAGCGCTTCCCAGACAGCAATTTTGTGTTACTTTTTTTTTAAGTACAAAATGTTTAAAGTTTTTATTTGTTTTATGTTTTTGGTATGCGTTTTTATTTATAGTGCATGTGCTTTAATCCTTACCAACACCTCATAACTCCTATTCTTCCTACTTTGAATCACCATAAACACCCTTATCTCATTTCTTCAACTTTCAAACTCCTTGAATATCATTAAAACACCATTAAACTCCACTCAACCATACCCTCTTTATAAACTTTCCACACAAACTTCACTTTTCACACGCAAAATCCATATTCCGAAAATCCCTTTACAAATCCTAGAATCTCCATATCCATCCATGACTCCTCCAAGAAAAGGAAAGGCTCTTGTGTCAGTGTTAAGCAGTGAAGAGGAAGAGATGCAAATGGAAACAACAAAAAAGAGAAGAATGGATTTCAAGGTCAGAGTCAGACATCTTCTCAAGGGTAAGTATGTGAACCTAAAATCCTTCACTCCTCATACTTTCACCTTCCCTGGGTTGTTGAGAATCCAAGGGATGCATGAGTTTATCACTGATAATGGAAAAATTTACCCTGATTTGGTAAAATCATTTTTGAAACGTTTCACTTTGAACCTGAATCATAATGATAAACATATGTTGTTTGCTACTGTGAGAGACTGTGAGATTGAGACAAACCTAGGTATGTTTGCTGCTTCTCTTAAGATTCCGTATTCGGGAATTTTTCTCCGGAAAGGGGTTAACAACGTGGATGGTAAATGGGCTAAATATGACAAAATGGAGTATTATTACTCAATCTTCAGGTTTCCAAGGGATGTTATTGTTTCGGATCAGCGTACTTCTCGCACACTCTGTTATGCGAAGAATTTGTCAGTTGATGATCGGATACTACACTATGTTATTTGTCATGTTTTGTTGCCAAAGGACTCAAATATTTCTCAAATCAATGACTTAGAGATGCAGGTTATGTTTGTTATGAAGAACATGATTAAAATTAATTGGCTTCCAACAATGTTGTATCATCTCAAACAACAACTCACCCTCAAGACTAGGTTACCCTATGGTCGTCTTATATCAAGAATTTTAGAATCTACTGACATGGAAATCGGAAGAGAACCATTCATTTCCATGACTACAACTGCAAATGAGATCAACGGAGTAACAATCATGAAGCATACCTCCATAGTTCAATGCAACGACGGGTCGTATAAATATGATGATGGGTCCTCTTCGTCCAACTTTCCTATCCCGGATGGAGAATTACCAACTAATTCCTTTATACTACCATTATGAGCCAACTCCGTGAAACTACCCGTGCAATCAAAAGCCTTTGTAACCTTGTGTTATGTTCTAGTAACCTTCCCGAGGATGATGATGAAGGTGACGCCGGTAGTGAAGCGGAAGGAGAGGATAGTGAGGACATGTCAGATGAAGATTAAAGAACCATGTCTCTTTGTGTTATTGTTATGTTTTCTTATGCTTTTTCGTTCTAGTTTATGTTTATGTTTTAAACTCTAAGTCCTAAGTTATTTAGGCAATTTTGGTTTCCATTGTACTATGCATGATGCTCGGTTTTATGATTACCGTACTCTTATCCGTTTAATCCAAATATGTTTATGTTTTCGTATGTGTTTTCATTTGAATGCTTATATAATAGGAATGATTACATAATGCTTGAATGCTTGTATGCATTTTCCATAAGCTTCTTCCTTTTTGATAATGTAAAAGGGGGAGAAGACTTGTTTCTCTAATATTTTCTCTATGCATAATTTTTTTGTTATGCTTATCTCATTTAGGGGGAGTTCTTGAACTTAGGGGGAGAATCAAATTAGAGAAACTCCACTCTTAAGAATCTCTCTAAAAGTTGGTTGTCATCATCAAAAAGGGGAAGATTGTAGAAGCGTGCTTCTATCCAAAGAATTTTGATGAAGACAACATGTATCAATGCAAAAAGATAAGAGCTTCAAGAGAATTCAAAGCATCAAGTTGATCAAGCCACACATGCATAACAAATTTTGTTTCAAGCTTCATTATCAAGCCAACACCTTTTGCAAATATGTTGAATCACTTCAAAGGTATATCTAATTCACTTTTAAATTAGTATACAAGTGTTCAACAATCATGTTTTACATTTCCATATTTAACCTAACCATTTTTTTAACATGTTGAAATGAAAAACACATTTTATTGAAAATATTTTTCTATGTTTCAACAGTGTTAACCAGTTAACCATATGGGTTAACCGGTTAACGGCACTGTATTTGAAATTCTGAAGTTAACGTTAGATGCGTTAACCGGTTAACACTATTCGTTTCAGCATTTCTTGGCCTCTTTTCATGAAAAGTGTTTTCAAATACTTATAGCTTTTCACTAATTTTTATGAAGAAAATTATACCTCTTTAAAAAGGTTTTTTGATCAATATAAATTCTGGATATTTTAAATGAGAAAATACCTCCAAGAACTTTCATAAAAACTCAAAATAATCACTCTTTCATATTTATCAATTTCTCATAAAAAGTGTTCATAACCATTTTTTGAGAAGAAACATTTTTGAACATTCTTGTTTCATCTCATTCCATTTCTTGTTGAACACATATATATTATTCTTTGAGTGAATTATTTATCCAAGGAGAAGATCAATCAAGAGAAGATTGATAGTACTACACATTATTCAAATCATCAAAGAAAAATTATTTTTGTTTGACTTGTGATCCAGGATTGTTGGACACAAGGGTTGGTGTTACAAGAGGATTGTTCTTGCACACTTGATTGTTGTATAGTTGTTAGAAAGTAGGCTTCACCGGTTTATGGTGTGATAGACTGTACAATCTAAAACTATAACAAAATCTCTTACGAGGTGTAATGGGACGGGATGTACCTTCGATTTATGAAGGGAACCAGGATAATTCTTGGTGTCGTTTTACTTTTTACTTTATTGCTTTCATAACCTAGAAACTTAGACGACAAAAATTAATCTACCGATATAATAATCGAAAAATTTTATAAGGCCTAATTCACCCCCCCCCCCCTCTTAGGCTAATCCTAAAACTACACAGTTCTGAATCTTTAATTATTTATCAAATGGCTTGAAAACTACACTAAATTTTTTGTTGTTGTTTGAAACAATAATTACTTTTTATCTTTAATTATTTTCATACCCTAAATTTTGACCCAAGGATACATACATCATCAGAAGAAATCTATTGACCAAAGGATTGTGCCAAACTAGTTTGAATAGTACCCCCGCAATGGATCAGGATTCCTGAGTCCCTCAGGGGATTCACGAAAAGGACCAATCATTAATAAATAATATTTTCAACCTTTAAATAACTATCAAAGGTTTAAGGAATCTCAAATAATGACAAATATTTCAAATATTGTACAGAAGTCTCAGTGATCTGGGTCCCGAGCCCTCCAGATGAAATTTTTCATGGGAAAAATATCCAAGGCCTCCACATATCATCATGAATGTTTACATGACCATGACAAGCCATTTACAAGTACAAAAGGTGCAGAGATCAAGTATTGCAAGATTAGGGTTTCACAGTACCCAAATTAGGGTTTCTGACTAATCGGGGAACCAAAAGTCAAAATTTTCATATGGAAAAAGCCTATACCATAGGGAATGGTTTAAATAGCTCATATAAATCATGGATATCCATTCATAAGGTCAAAATACCTCAGAGGATGTCCACTCAAAAAATCAGAAATCCAGGGGTATCTAGTGTAATTTCCACCTGGACCAAAAAATCAAAGTTTGACTTTTTCACCTAAAATGATCCCCATGACCTATATTTCAAGAATATATGGTCCATGAATGCATTTGATCCTAAAAAAATCAGAAATTTGAAGATAACTTGTAAAAGAGGAAACCTTTGAAACTTATAAATTTTTCTAAGTTATGGAAAAAAAGTTCAAGTGGCCTACTTCCAAGCATCCTAACTTGTGATCTAAGCATCAGAGTTTGGTGAACCAAAACTCAAATGAAACATTATATCATAAACTAAAAATGATTCAACTAGGAGAACCCCCAATTCATTATGGATTTCATGTTGAAGATGGATCAAAATCAAGAAAAATACTGATTTTCAACACATAGAAAATATTTGCCTAAGTGTAAAATCAGCAAAACATCAAATTTTGGAGGCATTTTTCACCATATTCCAAGCTGATTAGGATTCTTTTCAAAACAATAATGTTGTTGAAAATGTTTCCAACAATTTAAAGAACCAATTGGCATGAAAATATCTTGTTTGTACATGAAGAAATCATGGATCAAAGTGAGCATCTCAAGCTGTTTTGCAAAAACAGATTTTTCATAAACTTGTGAAATCTATTTTTTTAATCTACATACAATGTCAAGTGGATTTAAGCATCTAAACAATGATTACAATCCTGATAAAACCTACAAATTCATGATTGCACCATGGAATTCACCAAAATGACATTCATAGAATTCAACATTATGCATTTTGATCAAAGGGCCACAAAGCTTCAAAATGGCATATTCTTGGATCTCTTGTTCAACGAGCAATAGGTGGACACAATCCATGCATCAAACTACTAAGGAATGTGAATTTTGTTGCTGCATAGCTGAGCTATTTGAGAATTTCATCATTTCACATGTAAGAGATACTTTTCATAAACCATGACTTACCATTGTGAGCTCATCACTTCAAATCTTGGAGGTCAAGTTTGTCCAACATATTTTCCTATAAATAGAGACCTCATTCCTTCATAAAAATTAAACCAAAGCCTCTGATGACTAAACTTTTTCTTTTTTTTCTCTCAAAGACTCAATACTAAATATTTTGAGCAATCACTTCTGTTTTTTGAGTTTGAGGTAGCATAAGCTCAAACCAATTGCTCACACACATGACATATAATGTTTATGAGGTGTTCAAATGCTTATATCACCTCTAAAACACTCCCAACCCAGAATCACTCATCAAAACCTCAAAAAGTCCTTGTTTTTGCAACTTGAAGATCTGAAGTTGATCCAGCCATTTGCAATCAAGTTCAAGTGTTAAACACACTTCATATGTTGTAGGGAAGTTGTCATGATCGTCACAACATCTCTTTAACACCTCCAGCTCGAAATCACAACTCCAACTGCAAGCTCAAGTTCAGGTGAGCCTCAAACTATGCCAAATCTTAATCCATGCATATTTCCTCTCACTATCTTTTTGCCATATGTGCATAATCATATTCTAAGTAATTCCCCTCAATCAATTTCACAAAATCATCATCATGTAAAATTTCATGAGGCTCAATCCAAATTAGGGTTCTTTAGTGTTCATCACTAATTTTTCACTTCACACACAAAATAAATGAAATTAATTGGTACCAAATGGATGTTTATTTCATCTCAAATGGATGTTTATTCCATGAGATACGATGGATTTTGCAAATTCTGGCAAAACTGCTTCGCACGTGTTCTTGCCCAAGGTGTTCTTGGCTCCTTTTTCAAATATTTAAATTTTTGAATTTTATTTATTTTGTTTAATTGATTCAAAAATTAATAGTTTTCTGATTTTTTTGAGTTTTTAAATGATTTTTTTTATTAATTCTCAAAAATGTTCAAATATTTTATTCCATGAAAAAATCTCCAAAAAATATATTTTTAATATATTTATTATTTTAATTAAAAAATTAATTTTATTTGTTTCTAAACAATTTCAAAATTCATTTCTTTCACTTGATTTTTCAAACATAAATGATATTCAAGTTGTCTCATGGATAAAACATAAATTTTCAAACATTGATCCAAGGTTTCAACTTGTTTTTCATTAGTGTTTGAAATATATCAAATATTTTAATATTTTATTTCAAATATATATTCAAAATATTAAAAAATTAGGGTTTTGACTTTCATACCCTCAAATTGACTCTTTTTTTATCACTCACAGTCCTTTATTAGAGTGTAAGATCCATCACTTTTTGAAAAAGGAACCATTAGGGTTCATCTGATCCATTTTCAAAAACTCGGCGCGATTGCCTTTTTCACCGCATTAAGTTTTCATCTGTAAATCTTTCTCTATGAATATCTATACACATAACCATTTTTTTTCTAAAATGAATTATCAAAATGTGTCATGAGGAATCCTTTGTGTTTAGTACTCATTCCTTCTGTTTTAAACTTTCTCCGATCCGTTTTAAAACTCCGCCAGACTTTCGTATACGTCCTCAACCTACCAATTGTTTCTTAAACAATTTTCAATCTCTTGTACAAATATTCATGAGCATTTGTTTACAAATATCATCTCATTTTCTTTTTTCATCTTTATGACTAAAGATCTAATACACCAACAACTAGACTGAGCTTCACTCCGGTGAACTGCTTTCTAGGCTGTAAGCAGCTTTTCAGCATCCAAGTCCTACTTTGTGTATGAAATTATCAAATAATTAATCAACAAAAAAAATTCCATAGGAATCTTTATGTTTAAGCCCTATTATTGGCTTATGAGCCATCTTTTCTCTTTCTAACTTCTCGCAGTTTTCTTAAACTGTTGTTGCTTGCTTAGAATTAAACTGTTTGCCAAATTATATTTTTTTACCTCATACTAAAGCAAAGATAATAAAATACTTCTTAATGACAAAGAGAATACAATGTAAAACACATCTGTATTCGTTTCTTCCTCGGGGTTTTGGGCCTCTACTTCCCAATGTAACACCCAGCTTCATTCTTAATAAATCAACTTAAGAATACTCAAACCATAGTAAGAACATATTAAAAGTTGTTAAACACATTAACTAACACTTTTATTTGCCTGCATGCATCTTTAGTATTTATATTTGCATCTCTGCTAGAATTTAAGCAATCGGGTTACTTTCACTAGACCTAACCTCTGAATAACAAGAACCAAATTAGGGAAAAACATAGCCTCCTCTTGGGCTTCATTCAAGGACCCTTAAGCCTCCTAAAGGTGCCTTCTCTCAGGCTTAAATGTTACTCAGCCTTCCCCAACTTCGTCTTGGGCTTTATCCAAGCACCCATGGGCCTCAAACAGGTAACCTATCCTCCTCTTGGGGCTTAAACACAAGGACCTTCTCAGGCTTCCTAAATGCAAAGGAATAAACCTTAGAATCAAAAACATACAGTAGTTTACCTCTTCCTGATGGATGGCCAAGCTAGCCTCCACTTGGGCTTTGTACAATTGAATCCTCCCCAGACAAAGGAATGTCTGATGAACTTCAAAATATTTATCAAACCAACAGACAAAACACTTTTCATACAGAGTCAGTCTACCAACAATTTTTCAGCCTCCCATCTTAGGCTTCATATAAGATACAGATAAACCTAAAGTCAGACTCTCACAAATAAGATTCACACATGGGCTTCCAAATCAGGACACAGATAAAACATTCCCAATAGAGTCAATCTTCATCCTTTAGCTTCAACCTTGGGCTTCAATCAAGGCACATATAAATCAAATCTTTCCTCTTTAAAGATGACCAATTCTCTCTAATGAGAACCGTTTAGATCCAACCTTGGGCTTCAATCAAGGCACAAACAATCAAACACATTACAATCACTCAAAATCAGTCATAGCCTTGGACTTTAACTAAGATAATTCTTTCACCAGTCATAGTCTTGGACTCTAACTAAGCTAACAATAGTCTTAGTCTTGGATTTTAACTAAGCTAAATTCCCACAATACAGTCATAGTCTTGGACTCTAACTAAGTTAAACATCTAACCTTTCTTGAGTTATGCAAATCAAGATAACCCATTCAGCTTTCATGAGCTATGCAATTCAGGTCAACCATTCAATCATCCTTGAGCTATGCAATTCAGGGTACCTATTCATGCTTTCTTGAGCTATGCAAATCAAGATACCCATTTAGTGTATGCCTTGATCTTTGTAATTCATGAAACCAACCAACCAATTACAAACAATTGTTTTTCAGCTTCAATCTTTGGCTTTGATCAGGAAACAAACAGACTTTTCAGCTTCAATCTTGGGCTTGGATCAAGACACAAATCAAACTTTTTCAATAATAAAAGAAATTTAAAATTGTTCATTTAAGCACGTCCATTCAATGATGTTCTCATAAGCAATCTTTTGAAGTTTAACATTGAGTCTCCATAGACCTTTCATATTTACCATTTGATACTCGAGGTAGCGACTAACAACATACTTCTTTTCTATAGCTTCGACGTCATACTTCTTTTTAAGAGTCTCCCAAACATGTTTTGCAGTATCACATCTACTGTAATAATCATATATATATATATATATATATATATATATATATATATATATATATATATATATATATATGTATATATATATATATATATATATACACATATATATATACCATATGCGAGTGTATTCAAAATACGATTTTATAGAGATTTTAATTCTATTTCCATATGATGGTTTATTTCCTAAGTTGGAAATCATTTTCTTTCAAATGTGCAAAAAATTTAGCTTTAACATTATTAAGTGTTCCATCTGAATCCCTAGATTTCTTATCGTTTGTTTGGTTGATCCAGAAGGAACAATAAAATGTCCTCGATCAAAATGTTGGCAACATTTAAGTTTAGGAAAATTTTCATTTTAGCTTGCTAACATTTGAAGTGAAAATACTCAAACTTTAATGGTTTATCAGAGAGAATGTCCGCAGTGTTTCCAATAAGTTCTTCGGTATCCATGACAATTTTCGAAACTTGATAAAAATGTTGATTTTCGGATATTGAAAATAGACATAGAAGAAGTTACTGGGATGAGTTATGGAACATTTCGCTCCATTTAAGAAATTTCGTAGAGTTTAAAAAAGTGATTAAGAAGTAACATCAAACGTTTATAAGATTATGCATAAAAAAAGGTGTCTAAGACTTAAACCTTTGCATAGCTAGTAGGATTCTGATTCAAAAAAAGTGACACAATTTTATGGAACTCTATCTCAGACATAAAACATGCACACAACCTTTTATTAAAGAGAATTCTAGTAGTTCATGATTTAATGGTCTTGCATGTGTATCCCGGTTTCGTTAAAGGACTATGGGAACCGACCTAAGTTCAAATATCACATAAATTAGTCTATCATGAGTACTCATGTAGCATAGGTACTTCGTCATAGAGAGTATAGATCTCATTAAGAGTTTCAATTATCTCATCCTTCATGATTAAAGTCTTTTCAGAGGTGAACTCTACTCCACTTCTAGAATGCCGACAACATTAGTGGTGTGGGTAACTCCCAACAACACTTTAATTTTTGTGTATTTTTTGAACATTGCACGATCATATCAGACATGACGAGAAGAACCAATGTGTATATACCCACTATCAGATTCACCAATCATGTTGATTTTCATGATCAAAGTAATAAATTGCTTATTAATTTGGTTAACTTATGCCTTAGAGGAAACACAAGGTTTAAACTCAATCTTACATTTATTAATCATATGACTTGGTTTTCTATAATTTATGTAAGAGAAAATACTAGTGTCATTTATTTGGTGAGGTGGTTGTTGCATATCAATTGGAGTAATAAGCTGCAATTGGAGTAAAAACTGCCATGGTGAGGTGGTTGTTTCACTGCATAAGCTGCATCTAGGGTTTGTGATCAGATAAACCCAAAAATTGTTCTGAGCAATCTCCAAGGTCTTAAAGCATTACAAGAAGGTCCTTGAGTGGTATATAATAATCTTATGCCTCCATGGGTCATTTAAAGTCAAGAAGTGTCAAAGCACTGCAGAGGTATGGAAGCTAAGCTGAGGATTCCTACACAGTGACTTGAAATTAGGGTTTTGGTTTCAAAGGCCTTATACCCAAAAAAATTGGTCATTCTTGTTGCTATTGGTCCATATATGTTATAAGGAGCTTGTGTATCAAATTTCATGGAAAAATTCAATGTGGGAGGCATCTGATCAAATGGTAACTTCTTGAGCAAGAAAAGTCAGATTCTGGGCATCTGAGGCCCCCAACAATGGTTCCAAAGGGTCGTCATCATCATTTTGAAGTAATATGGTCTTTATTTGATCATTGGAATGCTTGTAAGTTCACAAAGTTGAAGAAAAATGAGCAAAGCCAAAACTTGCCAAAAATGGAAATGACTTGTAATGAAAACTTTCTATTTTGGGAAAGATTTTCAACCTCCTCTTTCTTGATCAAAAAGGTTTCAAATGGAATTTCTTCAAACATGAAAGTTGTAGATTGGATTCTCCCATTTTCAAAAAGTAAAAGAACTCATTTTAATTCATCCTAGAACTCAAGTTATGTCCTTGCAAAGTTGGCAAAAATCACATAAATTTCATGTTCATGTCAAAGAGAGATTTTTGCATATTGGCATTTCAAGCTTCTAAGTGACCTCTAATGTGCTCAATTATGTCATAACATGTTAAAGCAACCTCCAAAGATCAGAATTATACCTTGAACCTAAGGTTTTGGTGACTTGATTCACAAGAAATTTCAAAATGGCAATTATGCATAAACCATGAGAACACTTGATCAAGGCCATCCAGCTGCATAAACTTCATCCAATGGCCTTCCTTGAAGCTAGCTGAGGCAATCCAAGCACAAAAATCTCCTCTGCCATGGCCCATACCTATAGTACATAATTTTTGACTTTTTTCTGCCAATCACCTCATACCATTCCCACAGTGCATATCTGCCCTCCAGAATTGTTGGGATTGCTTAGGGATTGCCTCAAGGTCATAAAACAAGAAGGACAAAGGCTCAGAGGACACACAACATCAGATTTCACAAAATTTGCCAAAAACTTCTCTTCTTCGATTCTCTCTAACCATCCATCAAACTTCAAAGATTTTTTCACCATTCAATCAGAAATCACCTCTAGAACACAAAGCAACCATCACCATGGCCTAAAACCTTAAAAACCAAAGCTTCCATTTCTGCAATATCAGAATCGAGCCTCTCAAAATATCCACTTTCAAAGCATTCAAAGCATCCCAGTAGCTTCAGGAGGATCAAAGGAGTTCATTTGCACAAGTGGGAGGTTCTGAAAGCTCACATTTGAAGGTTTCCAGCTCAGGTATACTCAAGAACATTTTTTTTTCTCAAAGCTTTGATTTCTTGTTATAAAATGAAACTGCATGCTCTAAGGATCTCTATGATGCTTTTAGAATTAAAAATGGTGAAGAAATGAACATTTCATGAACTTCTGAAAATTTGTCTGTGTTTAGGTTTTGCTTCGATTCAGCTTGTTTAGGTGTTAGAAATTATGTTTGATGATTGATTTGAGTTCCTAGGAGGGTGAGGATCATTTCTGGGCAGGTTAGAGGTTTCCAAATGTCCTAGGGAAGAAGTTATTTTGGTTGGCCGGAGAAGATGACCGGAGCAATTTTTCGGTCATCTGAAAGTCATTAGGGTTAGGGTTCCCAGTTTAAATCACAGCCCTTCGATCTTGATTAGTTTAAGTTTTGAATGGTCCAGATGCACCATTAGTTTTAAATCCTGATTAATTAATATAAAACTTAATTAAAATGCCAAAATGAATCGTAGCCCTTGGATAACGCGCACGTGTTAGTTTTAAATCCTGGCCCTAAGATCTGATTACCCCCTGGTCTTGCTGACTGACGCCCTCAACCACTAATCTTGTTTCCTCTCAATCCCATCCACTAATCTTGCTTACTTTTCATTTTTCTTTTCTTTTATTTTCTTTTTATTTCATTTTCTTTTCTTTTATTTATTAAAAATAGCAAAAAATATTTAAAAATTCTGAAAATTTTTATTATCACTTTAATTTATTTTCAAAACCCAAAAAAAATTTTATTTTTATTTTTTTTCATTAAAAATTTATTTTTAAATCATTTAATTGTATTATTTAATTAATTAATTCATTTTAATTAATTAAAAATACTTTTAAGTATTTAAAAATCACCAAAAAAATCAGGAAGCATTCTTGAACATTAAGATCAATTTACAAACTATTTCACTCATTTATTTTAGGTTTTGATTTTGTTTTTAGAATTAAACATGAATTAGGGTTTTCAAAATTCTTTTTTTTTCACAACCTAACTTCAAAATATCATTTCTAAAAAACCAAAATGAGTTTGTTCTTGGTTCTTTTTGCATTCTTTTACAAATTGCATCTAATATCTAGTATATTGTTGTCACCTTTTTATCTTGAATTTTCAAATTAATGTGCATTTTCCCTTTGAGAAGTATCCAAAACCCTAGTAAATTTTAGGATGACCATAACTTGAACTTGGTAAACCTTTAGACCTCCCCCTTTGGATGGTGATTTCATGAGTGCTTAGGGTCCCCTTGGATGTATTTTCAATTTTTTATCTCTTGATTTGTTTATGCTTTTGAATTTGTACATCTCTTGCTTTCAAACTAACCATTCAGGTGCATTTGGTAAGTTAATCAGGATGTGGATGTGCATCCACATCCGACCTCTTTTTCTCTCTTTATTTTTATGCATTTTTTTTGTGTTTGAAGTGAATCTCATTCACTTATGTCATCTCTTGTTCCTAGGTTACTTAACTTCTTCATGAAGTAAGTAACCTAATCTCTTTTCTCCTTCTCTCTTTTCATCTGCTACTTCCTTTGGTGTCCATCTGAAGACTTCTCTTGATACCTCACAAACCATAGGAACATCCAAGCATAATAAATTTAGGGTTGTACATAGTCCCCCCTAGTTTTTACCTTTTGAGTCTCCTTGAGTCTCTCTCTCTCTCTCATCTCATAATCAAGGCTAAACAGTTAAAGTTTTGGGACTCTGAATTAGGGTTATGCATGTATCCTTATCTTAGGATGGAGTGTATAACTTTGATCCTTAGTGATAAACCTTTAAGTTGTTTTCACCTTCAATCAAAAACACCTAATAAACATTAAAGACTTAGGCTTGTAACTTGGGACTTTTATTAGGGTTACATCTCTTCCTGGTGGTTCAGAGGGACTAACCCTAGTGTTCAATGGACAGGTCCCCCTCATGCTAAAGTCTTGCAAACATAAAAAACACTTCTTCATCTCATCTTTAATTAAAATCCACTTAATAAAGGCTTGTTATATGATGAATTTAATCCCTAACCATGGATTAAGTTGAGGTATCTTCCTCAGCTTAAGTGTTCTCATCTATCATCCTTCTTTTAGGATGGTGTAATGAGTTCACTAATCTTTGATTGGAGATTAAACTCATTACTTAACATTAAACAAAAAACCGAAAACACTTAATAATTAACAATGTAGGTTAATGATCTTAATCCTATATCATCATGGTAATTAAGTTGGGATCTTCATCTCATACTTAAGTAGGCTCATTATCCCTAATCAGGGAAGATATAATGAGTTTACAACCCTTGATTTAGGCTTAAGCTCATTATCCTATGCAAAACACCAAAAACAATAAAAAAAAATGAAAACACAAAAACAAACAATAAACGTCTCCTCTGGGATTCTTTTCTCATCACACTCATTCAAAAACGAGAACTCGCTTCTTCCGTCTAATGCAAGACTGTTAGCACTCGAGCCAGGCGAGTCATACACTTGAGCATAGACAAGCAAGCAGTTCACAACAAAAACATCCAGTCTCTTTGAGTCAAACTACGGTGTTCTGACTTCCTCATTGCACGAGAGGTTACGTAGGCATAACTTAACGGCTATCGAACAAAATTCCCCAGGTCTTCCCCTCTCCTCCTTCTAGCTTTCTTTTCTTAGCCTCAGTTTGAGCACTCACTTTCCTTTTGCACTGACACTCTGTACATCCTTTTCTCCTTAGCTTTTTATGCACAGTTTAGCACATACACTACCCCTTTTAAACATAATAAAGTAAGTGTGGATCCCGTCGAGTACGACGGACGATCTGGGTGCTAATACCTTCCTAGGTCGTAACAAACCCCCTTTCTCAGTTTCTTTGGTTCGCAACCGTCTTATCCATAACCTTCCAGGTTTAAGCAGCATTATCTTTCCTTCGGGATAAAAATACCTAGCTGGCGACTCTATTCAACCTCAACCTCCAACATCGCCGACGGTTCGCGTTTGCACTGGGACGAAGGTCCGGGGAGCGACAGCTTAGCGACTCTGCTGGGGATCCTTGCACCAGGGCTTTTGGTTCTCTTGTGGGTTTCTCCTAGCGCTTGTTTGTTTGTGTTTATCTGGGGTGTTATGTGCAATCTATGTTTATGTTGTTGCTTTATTTACATGCTTCCTGTACAACTTTATTTATTGCATTTACTTTATTGTTTTCATTTATTGCTTTCTGCATTTCATTTATTATTGTCATATCATTGTGTTGGATTTGCTGTTACCTTGGTGGGTGGGTATCTCAGTGAGAAAGGCTCAACACAAAGGCCTGAGTGACACATAGGATTAGAGTGGTTTTGTATTCTTTACCATTCCATTTCGGTTTGGTGCGGGAATATAAAAACACGGTTCAGACATGGGTTTCTTCTTGAGAACTCTGTGCTACGGATTTCCTGTAGTACTAGGGCTATTTGAGAAGCTTGTTAAGTCTAAATGACCTTTTTAGATGACCTTCAGCATCTGAGGTAAATTAGAGGAGGATTCTTTATGATTAAGATAAACATTGTACCTCCTGGTTAGAAGTGTTTACACTTCTCATAATAACTCCGAATCTGAGGATCTTTGTTCTAGAACAATACATGTCAGTGGGTTGGGTTGTTTACAGGTTTGCAGGAACCCTTGACCTCATCATACCTTGCTACTGGAATTTGTTTTTAAGGTTGTACTATTTTGGACTGATTCTTTGAAACCCTAGACTTTTGACTCTTTTTTGAGTCCCCCACCCGGTTACTGGTTCTCAAACTTTCATCTGAAACTCTGAACACTCATGATTCCTACCAAAGGCAACTGATTATCCAACACATGATCACAAACCCTTGCATATCATTAGCATACATCATATTGCATCATTTAACATTTGTCTATTTGTTTTACAGGGTATCCACTTTTCTTGGTTTGGTTTTGACCATTCTTCTACTCAGCTTATCTTCTCCAGCACTTCTCCAGCTATCTTCTCCAGTTAGCTCCTTCAGCACCCATCTTCAGAATGGATTCAACCAGGAAAAGCAACATCACCTACCATTTCTTTGAGTATCCTCTAGCAGGCATCAGGCAGATACAGGCCCTTATTACCCCTGATCATGTTCCCTTATTCAGAGAGAGTTATGGTGGAATCCTGGACATGGTTATGGACTTGAATGCATCACAGAGGAGCATGATTCACACCTGTCTTCAGTTTTATGACCCTCCTCTACGTTGCTTCACTTTCCCAGATTTTAAGATAAGACCTTTACTGGAAGAATACTCTATGTTATTGGGTGTCCCTATCAGAAGAGGAATTCCTTTCAATCCTGAAATGACTCCTCCAAAGAATGAAGACATAGCCAAATCACTACATCTGGAAGTAACCACCATTGATGAACACGTGACTTCCAAAGCTGGAATCCCAAGCCTTCATCTGGATTTCTTGATCACTCAGGCTACAAAGCAAGTTGCAGTAGGGAATTGGGAAACCGTGTGTGCTCTCCTGGCTCTCAGTATTTTTGGTATCATTTTGTTTCCAGACGAGCCTAAGTTTGTAAGCAAAAATGCCATCCACATCTTCATGCTAAAGAACCCGGTTCCCACCTTATTGGGGGATTTCTATTACTCAGTTCATCAGAGGAATGAGAAACAGAGAGGGAGATTGGTAAGGTGTTGTGAACCTCTCTTCTACAGTTGGCTGATGAAGCTTATGCCAAAGACCGAAGCTTTCTTGAACCCACATCAGACAAGGAATTGGGCTAAGAGAATGATTTCCCTTAGTTCAGAAGATATCATATGGTGTACTCATAACACCAAGGGCCGAGACATAATAACAAGCTGTGGGTAATACCCAAATGTGTCGCTTATTGGAGTAAAGGGTTGCATCAATTACAATCTTTTACATTTCAAAAGACATTTGGGATATGCTTTGATACATCCACCGAGGGAGCAAAACTTAGCAGAGTCTCTTTATTGTGCCTTTCAGAACAATCATACCATTGTCCGACAAGCATCCTGGGCTTGGGACAACATACAGACTAAAGGGACTGCTATTTTGGGGAAGTGCAACAACATAGCTTCTGCTCAGTACACTGAATGGTCTCGCATCAGAGGGCAGATTACTCGTATGCCATTCACCTTGGAAGATGTACCAGGGCCATCAGCAGTTGAGCCCATAGCCACAGTCAGTATGGAAGAGTTTGAAAAGATGAAGGAAATAAATGCCCAGCTAGCTGAAGCTTTGAAGAAGACCCTTTGGGAAAGGAATGATGGTCGTCTAGACATTGAAAGGTTAGAGAAGCTACACATCGAGCATGTGACCAAGATTGATAAGACTGACGACTACATCAGGAAGGCCCGAGCAGGGGAACTTATGTTGAAGAATGCATGCAAGGAAGCAAAGATTCAAAAGGCAAGAGATGAGCATTATCTGGAAGAGATCCAAGATAGATGGGTCAGGATAACTGAGGCTCATATGATAGAAGACCAGAAGATGCAAGCCAAGATAGAGCAGTTAGAGTCTAATGAGAAAAGAAACCAAGAGGCACTGCTAGCAGCTCAGAAAGAGATCTCAGAGTTGAAACTCCGGGTGGGGTTAAAGATATCCAAAGAACAAGACAACTATTAGAAAATGACAAATGCCATTACAACCAGAAACCTTCTCATCAGGACCATTACAGAGCACCCAGTTGGACCAGTAACTGATGCTCTCCTAAAGGAAGTCAGGGAGGATGCTTTTGGACTGGATGTCTGATTTTCTTTACTTGTATCTATTTGGTTGTACTTAAGCTCACCATGGTGATTTTGTTTGTTGTACTCTTGAATTGATTGTATTTTGTTTCACCATGGGAGTTTGTTTGGTTGTAATTCATGAACTATTTGTATTTGGCATTGCCACTTGTTTTTATGGTTATGTATTGGATTTTCTCATAGACTTCATTTGCTCCAAACATCTTTATCTCCTCCAAGAGGTCTGGAAGGTCAAAACCAAGAACCAAACTGGTTACCCTCTTAAGACAAATAGACATATTTCATTGCATGCTAATCTAATATCCTTTGTTTTGCAGGAGTTTTTTTGTTGTTGTTGCTTTCTCACTTTGCTGATTGTCTCAAGAAATATTGCTCGCAGAAGGGTCTTTCCTATCAATTGCATTCACAGATATCCAACTCGCAACAACCTTCTGAGTCTACAAATGGATCAGCTACAGCAGGAACTGATGATGGGCTAAAGACGTGTCTAATTATGTGTCTAGCGGTATCTGAACTGCAAGTGCACAGCCTATCGAAGTAATATTTAAGATTATCGATCCACAGGGACTCTATAGTTACTTAGTGCTAGATGGACTTCTAGTTTAGCTAAGGTGAAGGGTTGTCACGATTTTTTGTTGATTTTAAAATATTAAAGGCGGAATTAAATTTAAGTTTTAATAAAATAATACTAAGGCGGTCGGTATGTAACTATACGAACTTAGGTGGGTCAATCTAACCTAGGCTTATAAAGGTGTTTACTTAATCTATTCGGTAGAAGTTACCAGTTTAAATACCCTCAACTCACACTCTCGTGGTCTTATCTCAGATCTTACCCCTAAAGCCCTATGCCTGCTCTCGCTAGCCCATAAGTGTTTAGAGATAATTTTTGGAAACTTAGTAGTTCTAATTTATTTTAAAGCGCTCTCGCTGTGTTTAATTTAAATGCCTAACTTTAGCTATCTGATTAAAATCTCACACTCTCGTGGTCTTGACCTAACCTAATACTCTTTCCTTACTCTCGTAACGAAAAGGTCGATTTTAATTAAAAAGTATCAGCCAGAATGTTAAGTTATTAATTATCTTAAGCCTATGATTAAATTTTACCGATTAAGTTTGTTTTAACTACATACCGCCCTAAGGTAATTAGCTACTCATTGATGTTGAACCAGACAGAGACAGAAAAACAAATAATATAATACTCATGGCAGAAAAATAAATAAACATTATAAATATTAAATTTGCAATATAATAAAAACCTGGTTAACAAATATTATAGCAGACTCCTTATTCCACAGACCGGAAAGCTTGGAGTAATTGGCGGAAATCGAAAATAAACAAATTCTGAAGGTTTAGAAACAAGTAAATGTATAACAATTTCCTGATGTTGGAAATTGTTATATGTTGGGTTGGGATACAATAAGAATGAAAAACTGAAAATAATGCAGAAATAAAAACAGGGTCGTAAAATAAATCGGCAGAGCTTCCGCAGAAAAATGAATAAAAAATGCTTTGTAGTTTCTTCATAAAACTTGAACTATTTATAGAACAATTAATGGGCTTGATATTTGGACTTTGTTGCATTGGGCCTTGCTGAAGTAGTGGAGGAAATATAGGAACGTGGCTAAAAAGTAGGCAAAAAGTTCTTCACGTAATGTTTTGACGTGGTCTCAGTCAATAACCTACGTTTCTACCTTGTCACGGTCGTGACAAGGTCTTCACGCTCGTGTTCCTTGTATTTTAAGTGTCACGGTCGTGACAATGTGCTCACGGTCGTGATGGCTTCTTTTGGGGTGTCACGGTCGTGACAATGTGGTGACGACCGTGAGTGCAACAAATTATGCAGTTCTGCAGGCTTCTTCATTTCTTCATCTTTTTATGGTTGTTTTTGTTCCTTTTGCTCTTAATTCATGATTTAGCTCCATATATGATGTACCTGCAAAACGGTAAGGAAAACTCGAGAAATCGAGTGTTAAAACGATGATTATGCGATAAAACGTTAATGAAACTTAGCAATATAATCGATACGTTTTCTCGTTATCAAAATTCCCCAAACTTAAACCTTTGCTTGTCCTCAAGCAAATAGTCGGTTGAAAATCGGCGGACAAGTTTTTATTGACGCATACACATAACAAACCGTACGAGGGATCGTTTTGTTGGATAATCCGGTACTTTGATAGAACACTACCGATACACTAATGACACAAGCAACAAGCTATGTCGTCGACTTCCCGTTAAACGAAACAATCGGTAATTTCTTTATGATTTCACCTAGAGTTTTTCGATCTTATTTCGCCCGGTTTCATTCTAGCGCAATCACATTAAGCCCTTTGCCTTAGCACGCACGTAGTGGAGTAGCCGGTTAGCGACTTTGATCCTTTTTAAGCACGGGGTCTGGTACACGAGTGTGGTGACCCTACATATATTATTCGATTTGGAGGTTGTGGGGGATCGAGCCGTAGCACGCCCTACCAAGTTCAGAACCAGTACCTCTGAACCAACCCGCAATGGACTCCTTCTCATATTTCTCGTTTCTTATATGCGACCGTGTACTTTGGTGCAATTTCTTTTCATTTGCATCGAGATATGAAGGATCATTATTGATTAGGCATCAAACGCTTATATTCATCGGCTCCCCACGTGGTTTGTGTTCAGACGGTGCTGACTGCTAGTATAAACTACTAGGGGTTACTTTTGAACTGAAACTTAAAGTGTACTCGTAATGATAATCGGAATGGAATAGCTTAAGTGGGAAGTCAAAGGTGTCAAGATTGTATTGGTCTTGTTTCATCGTTCTCAGCTTCCTAATTACGATTTCGTAGGTAAGTCGGGTAATGCGAATAATTAAAGTTTTTTTTTCTGGTATGGCTAAATAAACGGGGAAAGTTCGAAATTAAAGAAAATATCACAAAGATTACTCGTTTCATTAACTTGCGAAAAGAAATACAATAGAATGGGAAAATGCGAAAAGGGAAAAATGCGGAAATGAAAGGTACCTCTCCCACACTATATCAGACATTGTCCTCAATGTTGTGATATAATAGCGGTAAAAGTACAGTACAAACTACAAAAACGAAAAACAAACATAAGCAAAACTAAAACTAAGGCTGCTGAGGACCACGGGCTCGGCTTCTGGTGCGAGAGCGTCTGAAAGGAGTCGCTTCAGGATCAGAACCGGTGCCGGTGGCAGCAGTGATGTCAATGCGTAAGGCTTCAAGCTCGCTGAAAATTTCGTCGAGCTTCTCATTAGTAGATGTCTGGTTTCTTACAATAGTCCGGAGTAAAGCATCATACTGCTCCTTCTGCCTTCGCTCCAGTGCGGCGTTCATCTGGTTCTGCTGATGAATCGCACGGAGGACTTCCTCAAGTGTGATTTCCGGTGCAGGAGGCTGTCGGGTAGATGACTCTGGTATATCCTGGACAGGCTCCGCTGCATCCATAGTGTCCTGCATCTCATCCGCTGGAGGATCTGCCTGATCATCATGAATAGGGGCGTGTTCGGCAGCATCTGGTGAAATAAAGAGCCAGTTGGCTCGGCTGGATGGGTCGATGCGGTCACGGGACGACATAATGATATGGTGAAAAATGGTGCCATGGACAACAGGGCTATACCTGCCATCCTCTCGCTGCGCAATCAAGTGAGCGGACCTGCAATAGCTTTTGGTGAGGAGTTCTGCGGCTATGCCAGGCAAATTGTCGAGCAAGTCACTGAGCCCTAACTGAAAGGCGAGTGCGGGGACAATGCCGCCAATGAAAAATGGGGTGGAGCCTCTGTGCGCAATAGCCTGGATGTGAGAAAGCATGAACGGGGCAGCGTTGATCGGCTCGTCATTTAGAGCGCAGTGCAAGAATAGAAGCTCCTTGGAGTTGAGCTTATGGTTACTTTCTCGAGCGAATATGGTGTTGCAAATGACTCGGTGGAAATAACGGATTGCCGGGTTGTGGATGTGTGTAGCATTGAGGCTTTGGAAGGTTGAGGCACGGGTATTGGTTATGTCGTGCCATAAAGTGAGAGCGGTTTCACTAAAATTATCCGGCACGCGGAGGTGAGCTTCATTTCCGTGAGCGAAGCCTAGCAACTCGGCTATCCTTGTTTGTGAAAGTTCAAACTCCCGGCCAAACAATCTGAATTTAGCAACGCCGGTGAGCTGACTCTGAGAACCGGAACCGGTGATGTAACAGAACGAGCTTAAGAACTCCAGTGTCAGCAACTCGAATGTTGGTTGAGGCTGACTGCATAGAACCCATAGATTAACCTTCTTGAGCAGGTTCTTGACACTGTTGAGCATTCCGAGCTCTCTCAAACATTCAGTGTCGATGTAACGCGTAGGTTGCAAACCGCGGTTCTGGAATCGGATAAATCTTTCTCTCTGGGTTTCTCCAGCATCACCTTCTCTAAATTGAATGGTATCCATTGCATGCAAGAGCTTAGAGTGAGAGATGAAGATTTTTGATATTTGTGAAAAAGTGATAAAATGAGAGAAATAATGATTCGGGTAAATATTGGAAGGTGAGAATGTGATAGGTGTGGTGATAATGGGAGGTTAATGAGTTTTAATTAGGTAATGGGAGGTTACGGAAGTTATGGAGAAAATGGGTGGTTTTTAGAAGTTATGGAGGAAGAAGAAGAAGAGGTCACGAAAAGAAACAGTTCTGTTTCTCACGAATCCTATAATTAGGGTTGTCACGGTCGTGACAGGGGGGTGACGGTCGTGACACGCTAAATGAGCACGTCACAATCGTTAGGGGGGTGTGACGACCGTGAGGGCTTGTTTCGTTGGATAATTTCCAGAAAACACTATCTCTTATGCTTCACATACTTTATAATAATTTATTGTTTTCACTTCTCACTCAATAATACATTTAAACACCATATAGTAATTTATTTCAACATAATACTTTGCTAACTTGCATGGCATGAGAGATTTTTATATAATAGGAGTAAATGCAAGCATAACAGTATATAGAATAAAATAGATAAATTGATAAAAAAATGGAGAAATTTTGGAACTAGAAGTGCATTGCATATTGTAATTGAAAATGAAATTACATAAATGAAAATACGGTACGAAATTGTTTGCGAAAAATAAATCTAACTAGAAACGAAAACAATGAGAAAAATAAACTAAATCACTTATAGCATTTTCAAAAGCGTTTCTTCAAATCTTCGATCGCGGAGTTCAAGTGATAGAATTGTTCGCAGGTTATGTCAGTCAAACCTATAATGTCCAATCGCATGCTCTTAATGTCTTCCTTAAATGAATTTATATCAGTTTGGTAAGCTTCAAGAGTGTTCATGATGTTCTGTAAGTTGTTAGCATAATCTCCTTGATTCACTTCAGGGGTTTCAATAACTTCGTCAGTGTGGTTAATGTCATGGTAACCAGGAGGTGTCTCAGGGTCAGTTTCGACATCGGTCATTATATCATCTTTTATCTTGTAAGACTGAGGTGTTTCAGGAGTAGATGGATAATCAGGTGGGGTTAACTCATACAGCCAGTTATCCTTATTGTGAACACTTACTCTAGCATGGTTTGGCAGTGTGAACAGGGTTACTACCTCATTTCGGATTAGGTACTCGAAAGGTGGATGTCCTAAATTCCTTATGATATGGCGATTAAAGCAGAAGTTAAGATTCATAGGACGGATATTACCTAAACGGTTGCACCTGTGCAATTGGTATCTAAGTCCTAAGGCATCAGCAATCATGGTTACAAGACCTCCTACTAATATAGGTAATTCAGGTTCTTCTTGGATACGGGTGAAGGTTTGCATCATGAAAGGTACACCATTAACAGGCTATCCATTAGTGAAACAAGACATAATGAATATCTCATATTTAGATACTCCGGTAATGTTTTCTTCTTTTCCAAAGAAGGTGTGGGCAAGGATTTTATGGAAGTAACGGAGAGCAGGGTTATGGATCTCATCATTGTTCATGCTATTTGGTTCAGGGTGGTAGTTTCCGGTTAAAGTTCCCCAAAAGAAATCTAGCTCAATATCCATCAATTCTACCTGTGTGGTAGTAAAAGCAAAGGGTCCACTAGGGAATCCTAATAAGTCAGCTAGTTCTTTATGGTTAAAGTCATATTCTATTCCAAATAGGCGGAAACTGATAAATCCTTTCCTAAATCCAAAACCGCGCTCAGGTAGGTAAACTAAGGAGCTAAGGAACTCAAGGGTGAGCTCGCGGTAAGTCACAAACTTATGTTGGATCAATGCATTCTCCCATCCAAGTCGGTTAAACAAGTACAGGATGTTATCATGTATACCTAGGGTTTCCATAGTCTGATCATCCGGATACAGGGTCAAATCCATTTGCCTCTGTGATAACTCTTCAAACTTCATTCTTTGGTTTCTACCTCTAAATTTGGTTTCCATATGGTTTATTGGTTGGTTAGCCATGGTTAGTGCAAATATGGAGGAAACAAATCAGGGGGTGAAGGAAAGTGGAAAAGACTTTTAGAAAATCTGTAAAAAGTGATTTAAGATAAAAATAAGAAAATGAAATGCATAATTTAAAGGCAATAATAGTAATATAAAATAAAACTATAAAATGAAAAAAACAAATAAATAGTAAAATGATAAATAACAATATGATAAAGAGAATAGTTTAAATAATTAAATGAGTAAATGGGTTGCCTCCCACTAAGCGCTGTTTTTATCGTCAAAAGCCTGACGTAATGCTTAGGTTTAGATTAATCAGGGGAATTAGTGGATAACTCTAAAAGCATTAGATTATTTGCATAATCTCTATTTTCAACTTTATGATAATGTTTTAAACGTTGTCCGTATACTATGAATGGTTCACTATTCCTACCCTTAATTTCTATTGTTCCACTCGGGAATACTTTAGTTATTTCGAAGGGTCCTGACCATCTAGATTTTAATTTTCCAGGAAAGAGCCTAAGTCTTGAGTTAAAAAGGAGTACAACGTCTCCCACATTAAATTCTTTCCTAGATAGGCGTTTATCGTGCCATCGCTTAGTTCTTTCTTTATATATCTTAGCATTCTCATAAGCATCTAGCCTTAATTCCTCTAATTCGTTAATGTCTAGGATTCGCTTTTCTCCTGCAGCATTATAGTTTATATTGAGAGTTCTAATCGCCCAATAAGCTTTGTGTTCTAGTTCTACCGGGAGGTGACAAGATTTTCCATAAACTAGTTTGAAGGGTGTAGTACCTATGGGTGTCTTGTAAGTGGTCCTATAAGCCCATAAAGCTTCATTAAGTTTAGATGACCAATCTTTCCGAGATATGGCGACAGTCTTTTCTAAGATTTGTTTAATTTCTCTGTTTGAGACTTCGACTTGTCCACTTGTTTGTGGATGATATGGTGTTGCCACACGGTGTCTTACTCCATACTTAGATAGTAATTTGTCAAAGATTTTTGAAATGAAGTGCGAGCCACCGTCACTTATGACGAGTCTAGGCACACCAAATCTGGGAAAGATTATATTTTTGAAAAGCTTTATTACTACTCGTGTATCGTTTGTAGGAGAAGCTATAGATTCAATCCATTTCGAAACATAATCAACAGCTACGAGTATGTAATTATTACCGAAAGATGATGGGAATGGTCCCATGAAATCTATTCCCCAGACGTCAAAGATTTCTACTTCTAATATTCCTTTTTGAGGCATTTCATCTCTTCTTGAAATATTGTCGGTGCGTTGACACCGATCGCAATTTATAACAACGATGTGGACATCTTTCCATAGATTAGGCCAGAATAAACCGGCTTGCAAGATTTTTGCACAAGTCTTGGAAGTGCTTGCATGTCCACCATAAGGAGATGAATGACATTGAGCAATGACATCTTCTATTTCTTCTTCGGGAATACATCGGCGAAAGATTCCATCGGGTCCTCTTTTGAACAATAATGGTTCATCCCAATAGTAATGTTTTAGATTGTGAAAGAATTTCTTTTTCTGCTGATAGGTTAGATCGGGTGGAAGAGCTCCTGCGGCTAGGTAGTTGACAATGTCAGCGTACCATGGCAGTCCTACAGTTGTCTGGATTGTTTCCACGGGTTCTGGTTCATTTATGTCTAACTGAACTAGGTCGCTTCCTATTTGTGCTATCAGCTGTTCATACGGAAAATCATCGTTAATCGGCACTTGTTCGGGTTTAATACCTTCTATTCTAGATAAATGGTCCGCTACGACGTTCTCAGTACCTTTCTTATCTTTTATTTCGAGATCAAACTCTTGTAAGAGTAAAATCCATCTCAAGAGTCTTGGTTTAGCATCTTTCTTAGTCAATAGATATCGGATAGCAGCATGGTCTGTGTAAATGATTATTTTCGCTCCTACTAGGTAAGAACCGAATTTGTCAAGCGCAAAGACAACTGCTAACAATTCTTTTTCAGTAGTGGCGTAGTTCATCTGGGCAGAATCTAAGGTTCTACTGGCATAGTAAATCGCATGAAGTTTCTTTTCCTTCCTCTGGCCTAGAACTGCGCCTACAGCATAGTCACTTGCATCGCACATGATTTCGAAAGGTAATCTCCAGTCAGGGGGTTGCATGATTGGTGCGGTGATGAGGGCTGTTTTTAGAGTTTCGAATGCTTTAAGACAATCTTCATTGAATATGAACTCAGCGTCTTTCATTAATAAACCAGTAAGGGGTTTAGTGATTTTCGAGAAATCTTTGATGAATCGTCGGTAGAAACCGGCGTGTCCTAAAAAGCTTCGTATTTCTCGAACGGTTTTAGGGGGTTGAAGATCTTTTATGACTTCAATCTTAGCTTTATCAACTTCAATTCCCTTGTCGGATATTACATGACCTAATACGATTCCTTCTTTGACCATAAAATGACATTTCTCCCAGTTAAGCACGAGGTTTACTTTTACACATCTTTCTAACACCATTTCTAAGTTTGATAGACATCCTTCAAAACTTTTCCCACATACAGAGAAGTCGTCCATGAACACTTCCATGATGTTGTCTATAAAATCTGCGAAGATTGACATCATACATCTTTGAAAGGTTGCAGGAGTGTTGCATAATCCAAAGGGCATTCGTCTATAAGCGAACGTTCCATATGGGCATGTGAATGTAGTCTTCTCTTGATCATCTGGATGGATAGGGATTTGGAAAAATCCTGAGTAACCGTCAAGATAACAGAAATATGAATGCTTGGCTAATCGTTCTAACATTTGATCTATAAAGGGTAGTGGGAAATGGTCTTTTCGAGTGGCTTTGTTTAGTTTACGATAATCTATGCATACTCTATGTCCCGTCACTACTCTTTGCGATATCGATTCGCCTTGAGCGTTTTTCACAACGGTGATACCTCCTTTCTTTGGCACTACATGTATTGGACTAACCCATTCACTATCAGAGATTGGATATATTATTCCGGCATCTAGTAGTTTTTTAACTTCTTCTTTTACTACAGTGCTAAGGATTGGGTTAATTCTTCTTTGAGATTCTCTGGAGGTTCTGCAATCTTCTTCTAGCAGAATACGATGCATACAGACTGAAGGGCATATTCCTTTGAGATCAGATATGTTATATCCTAATGCAGTTGGATATTTATTCAAGACATCTAAAAGTTTTTTCGTTTCTATAGTTCCTAAACTGGAATTTATTATAACTGGTCTTTTACATTCAATGTCTAAGAATTCGTACCTTAGGTTATGAGGTAAAGTTTTTAATCCTAATGTAGGTTTATCTTTACTTGGCATGGGATCCGGTGTAAGTGCTAAACTTTCGCTTAGACTATCGTCTTGATACGGTGCACGCCAATTATCATCTTCGAAAATCGGAGGGATTTGAATTTTCATTATTTCAGAATAGGTAGTTTCTTTCAGTTCCATTTCTCTTACACATTCGTCAATTACGTCCAATAGATAGCGTGTATCCTCTATAGCCGGTGATTGTAAGAATTGTGTTAAAATAAATTCAACTTTCTCTTCACCTACTTCAAAGGTCAGCTTTCCTCTTTTTACGTCTATTATAGCTCCGGTGGTAGCTAAGAATGGTCTTCCTAGTATGATAGGTGTAGTGGAGTCTTCAGAGATGTCCATGATTATAAAATCAGTAGGGATGTAGAATTGTCCTATACGTACTGGGACGTTTTCTAGTATGCCTACAGGATATTTAACTGAGCGATCAGCTAGTTGAACAGACATTTTAGTTGGTCTAAGGTCTCCCATGTCTAGCCTTTTGCAAATCGTTAAGGGCATAACACTGATACTGGCTCCTAAATCGCATAGAGCTTTGTCAATGACGAATTTTCCTATTACACAGGGTATAGAGAAACTTCCTGGATCTTTTAGCTTAGGAGGCATATTATTCTGAATTATGGCGCTACACTCAGCAGTAAGTGTAACTGTTCCGTTATCCTCTATCTTTTTCTTATTAGATAAGATCTCTTTTAAAAACTTAGCGTACGAGGGTATTTGAGTGATTGCTTCTGTAAACGGAATAGTAATATTCAACTGTTTCAGAAGTTCTACAAATTTCTTAAATTGACCCGTCGTCTTGGAATTGGTTAGTCTTTGAGGGTACGGAATTGGTGGTTTATAGGGTGGGGGAGGCACATAAGGTTTTTCTTTCTCCACTACCTCTTGATTATCATCTTCCTTTTCTTCTGGATCATTCACCACTTCAGTCGATTTATCCGGTTTTTGGTACATGGCTGGATTGTCAAGTCTTGGATCGGTAGGTCCGTCAAGTTCCTTGCCACTTCTTAGTATTACGGCATTGGCATGTCCTTTCGGATTAGGTTGAGGTTGTCCAGGGAATACTCCAGCTGGTGCAGCAGTAGGTGCTTGTTGTTGAGCTACTTGTGAAATCTGAGTTTCAAGCATTTTGTTATGTGTAGCTAATGCATCTACTTTGCTCACTAATTGTTTAATCTGCTCACTAGTGTGAATGTTTTGGTTTAAGAAGTCCTTGTTTGTTTGAGATTGGTTAGCTATAAAGTTCTCCATCATCAACTCAAGGTTCGATTTTCTAGGGACATTAGGAGCAGTCTTTTGATATCCTGGTGGTGTAGCTGGTGCTTGACCTGGTGCGTATAAAACATTGTTATTCTTATAGGAGAAGTTCGGATGATTCTTCCAACCTGGGTTGTATGTGTTTGAGTATGGGTTTCCTTGAGCATAATTCACTTGATCAGTGGGAGTTCCTGTCAATAGTTGACAATCAGAAACTTCGTGTCCTGGAACTCCACATAACTCACAGTTAGGTGTTACTGCAGCCACGGTGGCTGTTGGTGTTATGGCCAAGTTGTCGATCTTTTGGCTTAGTTGGTCAAACTTTGCATTGACTTGGTCCATACTACTCACTTCGTACATACCTCCTTTTGTTGGTTTCTCGGTTGCGACTCTCTCGCTTCCCCAAAGGTAATGGTTTTGAGCCATACTTTCGATGAGTGCATAAGCATCATTATATTCTTTGTCCATCAATGCACCGCCTGCGGCAGCGTCAATTGTCATTCTTGTATTGTACAAGAGTCCATTATAGAAGGTATGGATGACCATCCATTCTACTAATCCGTGATGTGGACAAAGTCTCAGCAGATCTTTATAGCGTTCCCAAGCTTCGAATAGTGATTCGTTTTCCCTTTGCTTAAATCCGTTGATCTGGGCTCTCAGCATAGCTGTCTTGCTAGGTGGAAAATATCTGTTCAAGAAAACTCTCTTAAGTTCCTCCCACGTAGTTACTGAGTTCGAAGGCAGAGATTGAAGCCAAGCTCTTGCTCTGTCTCGAAGTGAAAAAGGAAATAAACGTAGTCTAATAGCTTCTTGGATAAATCCATTGGCTTTTACGGTATCTGCGTATTGCACAAAGATCGAAAGATGAAGGTTCGGATCCTCGGTAGGATTTCCGGCGAATTGATTTTGTTGCACGGCTGATATCAACGAAGGTTTTAGTTCGAAATCGTTTCGGTTGATAGCCGGTGCTGCAATGCTTGAATGCGGTTCAGCTTGCGAAGGACTAGCGTAATACTTGAGTGGGTGATTCTGTTCTTCAGCCATCTCTGCGTCCTTTGATGTAACGACTGGTTTAGGTGAATCTGAATGAAGATCTGGAATATTGTAACTTTTTTCATAATCGAATATCCGTCTCCTTACGTGTAAGAAGCGTTCTGATTCAGGGATTAGAGGTTGCAAGTCTTCGCTTTTAGAGCGAGTACTTGGCATACACTCGGAAATTAAATTAAATAAATTAAATAGTTGATACCTTAGTCTAGACAATGCTACCTAAAGTGCAATAGTAACTAAATTAAGGTCCCCGGCAACGGCGCCAAAAACTTGATGGGCTAAAGACGTGTCTAATTATGTGTCTAGCGGTATCTGAACTGCAAGTGCACAACCTATCGAAGTAATATTTAAGATTATCGATCCACAGGGACTCTATGGTTACTTAGTGCTAGATGGACTTCTAGTTTAGCTAAGGTGAAGGGTTGTCACGATTTTTTGTTGATTTTAAAATATTAAAGGCGGAATTAAATTTAAGTTTTAATAAAATAATACTAAGGCGGTCGGTATGTAATTATACGAACTTAGGTGGGTCAATCTAACCTAGGCTTATAAAGGTGTTTACTTAATCTATTCGGTAGAAGTTACCAGTTTAAATACCCTCAACTCACACTCTTGTGGTCTTACCTCAGATCTTACCCCTAAAGCCCTATGCCTGCTCTCGCTAGCCCATAAGTGTTTAGAGATAATTTTTGGAAACTTAGTAGTTCTAATTTATTTTAAAGCGCTCTTGTTGTGTTTAATTTAAATGCCTAACTTTAGCTATCTGATTAAAATCTCACACTCTCGTGGTCTTGACCTAACCTAATACTCTTTCCTTACTCTCGTAACGAAAAGGTCGATTTTAATTAAAAAGTATCAGCCAGAATGTTAAGTTATTAATTATTTTAAGCCTATGATTAAATTTTACCGATTAAGTTTGTTTTAACTACATACCGCCCTAAGGTAATTAGCTACTCATTGATGTTGAACCAGACAGAGACAGAAAAACAAATAATAGAATACTCATGGCAGAAAAATAAATAAACATTATAAATATTAAATTTGCAATATAATAAAAACCTGGTTAACAAATATTATAGCAGACTCCTTCTTCCACAGATCGGAAAGCTTGGAGTAATTGGAGGAAATCGAAAATAAACAAATTCTGAAGGTTTAGAAACAAGTAAATGTATAACAATTTCCTGATGTTGGAAATTGTTATATGTTGGGTTGGGATACAATAAGAATGAAAAACTAAAAATAATGCAGAAATAAAAACAGGGTCGTAAAATAAATCGGCAGAGCTTCCGCAGAAAAATGAATAAAAAATGCTCTGTAGTTTCTTCATAAAACTTGAACTATTTATAGAACAATTAATGGGCTTGATATTTGGACTTTGTTGCATTGGGCCTTGCTGAAGTAGTGGAGGAAATATAGGAACGTGGCTAAAAAGTAGGCAAAATGTTCTTCACGTAATGTTTTGACGTGGTCTCAGTCAATAACCTATGTTTCTACCTTGTCACGGTCGTGACAAGGTCTTCACGCTCGTGTTCCTTGTATTTTAAGTGTCACGGTCGTGACAATGTGCTCACGGTCGTGATGGCTTCTTTTGGGGTGTCACGGTCGTGACAATGTGGTGATGACCGTGAGTGCAACAAATTATGCAGTTCTGCAGGCTTCTTCATTTCTTCATCTTTTTATGGTTGTTTTTGTTCCTTTTGCTCTTAATTCATGATTTAGCTCCATATATGATGTACCTGCAAAACGGTAAGGAAAACTCGAGAAATCGAGTGTTAAAACGATGATTATGCGATAAAACGTTAATGAAACTTAGCAATATAATCGATACGTTTTCTCGTTATCAACTGACAGATGTGAGGACTCAGATGACTGATGTAAGGACAGAATAAGAACCCAGATGAATCAATTCATGGCTATGATGACTGGGTTGGCACAGACCCAGGAAAGATTAAGGGAGTTAGTCGAGCGGTAAACTCCAGAAGATAACCATGTAGGCATTGGAGGTACTAGTAACAATGAGCACGGACAGCCGCAAACAAATCCACCAGAGTTTGGGCCCCACAACAACCCTAAAGTCAATGTTATTGGAAATACCCAGAGAAACACTGGAGATCGTATTCTACAGGAGGATCCTTAAGATGAGCAGTTTATAGTGTTAGGTGTTAGGGCAGATGAAGCTTATGACCGTCGTCTGGATGAGATATCTGAGAAGCTGAGATCCCTGAAATCCCAAAACTCTTTGGGATTTGATGTGATGGATATGGGTTTAGTGGAAGGGCTAAGGATTCCTCACAAATTTAAGCCTCCATGCTTTGAAAAGTACAATGGTACCTCCTGTCCTCGTACCCATTTACAATCTTTTCTGGGAAGATTGAAAGCGTACACCATGGACGAGAAACTGTGGATGTTTTACTTTGAAGACAGTTTAACTGGGGCATCCAGAGAGTGGTATTCACACTTGTCAAGGGCTACTGTCAGGAACTGGAAAGACTTAGCTGAGGCCTTTATACGGAAATATCAGTACAACCTGGATATGGCACCCAATAGGACCCTCTTGATGGGTATGTCTCAGTCTTCAAGAGAAAGCTTTCGTGAGTATGCTCAAAGGTTGAGACAACTCGCTGCTGCTGTCCAGCCACCTATGTCTGAAAGGGAAATGGCTGACATGTTTATAAATACCTTGCAAGGGACCTACATTGATAGACTTGTTGCTTTCTCTTCCACTAGCTTTGCTGATGTGGTCATAGAGGGAGAGAGAATTGAAAGCCTATTGAAGATGGGTAAGATTTCTAACAATGGTGCTAGCTCCAGCAACACAAAGAAACCATTCTCCGGACCCCGAAGGACATGAGGAACTAATTTAGTACATATTGGCAGAGGTAGGCCTCAGTATTTACAAAGGTCAGTGGCTGCTGTCACCATTCCTACTCCAGCACCTCAGCAACAACAGTTCCCACAAAAGCAGTAGAGACCTTACAACAACAATAATCAACAACAACGTCCATTTCAATAAAGGACTTCTCAGATCAATAGGGTAATCGATCCCATTCTGATTCCATATGCAACTTTACTCCCGCAACTATTGAAGCTTAACTTGACTGAACTAAGAACTTTGGCTCCACCAGATCCTTTGAATCTTCCAAAGAATTATGATGTCAACTCCAGATGTGCTTTTCACTCCAATGCACCTGGTCATTCAACAGAGAAATGCAGGGCCCTGCACATGAAAGTCCAAGATCTGATTGATTCCAAAGCTTTGAATTTTGCACCTCCACCAAATGTCACAAAGAATCTGATACCAAACCACGGTGGGCCGAGGATTAATGCTATTGAGGAGGACCAACCAAAAATTTTGATTGATTACATTGCAAGTATTCAAACACCACCGGCCGAAGTAAAAGCTCAGCTATTGAAGTGCCAAGTTTTTTCGGGTTGTGAAGCCCATTGTGAAGCTTGCAAAATTTCTACCAATGGTTGCGCAAATATGAAGAATGGTATCAACAGTTTAATCAAAAAAGGCATCCGACAAGTCACCTCAACAGTTCCATCTTCTACAACAACAACAAAAATGTCTCCTATAATACCAGCAAACATTATCTCAACAGAGTCTTCTACAACAACAGCAAACACCACCAGTGACGACATGTCAACAGTCACTATTTATTATGATCCAGCAACCATCCATGTTCTGGATTCTCTCAACAACAACTTTCATCAACATCAACAACTTCCTGCACCTGCACCATCTTCAATCAGACCTCCTGTCACCATCTACTATGATCCACAGACTATCACAACTCCTTCTTCTGCTGCAATTAGTCTGGTGACCATCACGTTGCCTGGACTAGTTTCTTATGATAACAACGGTGTCATGCCTTGGCATTATGGTTCGGATCTTATTACCAAGGAAAGAAGCTTACCCAAAGTTAATGCTGAAGCAGAAGCTACTGCCAAAGAAAAAGGCAAAAGTGTGGTGCCAGAAGAACCAGCTGCAAAAGAAACTCAGAAGACACCCTTTGATCAGGATGTAGACGAGTTTATGAGGATTATCAAAAGAAGTGACTACAAAGTGGTAGATCAACTCCATCAGACACCCTGCAAGATCTCTATACTATCTCTGCTCATGTGTTTCGAGGCTCACCGGAATGCACTACTCAAAGTCTTGCACGCAGCTTATATGCCTGAGGAGACCACAGTCAATCAGTTAGAAACGGTGGTCGTAAACGTCAATACTAGTCATGGAATAGGTTTCACCGATGCTGACTTGACTACAGAGGGGCGTAATCACAACAAGGAATTACATATCACTTTGGAATGTAAAGGTGTTGTACTGTCTCATGTTCTTGTTGATATCGGATCATCACTCAATGTGCTACCAAAGAACGCTTTAGTTAAGCTGGAGTATGATGGTCTTGCACTTCGATCGAGCAACCTAGTTGTCAGAGCTTTTGATGGTTCTAAGAGATCGGTTCTCAGAGAGATTGAGCTGCCGGTGATAATTGGCCCACAAGTTTTCAAAACTACCTTCTATGTGATGGACATACAGCCTATCTACAGTTGTTTGATGGGTCGACCTTGGATCCACGTCGTTGGCGCAGTAACGTCAACCCTTCACTAGAAGTTAAAATATGAGTGGGAAGGTCAAATTATCACCATCTGTGGAGAAGAAGACATCTTTGTCAGTCTCTTGGCTACGTACAAGTACATAGAGATGGATGGGGAGATCCATGAAACCATGAGTCAGGGTTTTGAAGCCTTGAACGTCAACAAAGCAGTGACTGAGGTGTTTGCTTCATCCCAAGAGGAAAGGATGGGCACCTCAATTACTTCCTACAAACAGGCTCGGAAGATTGTGGAAAAAGGGAATGCCCAAGGCTGGGGCAAGCTGCTGAAGGTTCAGATGAAAAAAGACAAGTTCGGTTTGGGTTACAGACCATCCCGACAAGTTCCAGAGGGGGCTGCTGAAGCTCCCAAGTTCATAAGTGGGGGGATGCTAACCTCGGATGCTGTCAACACTTTGGAAGATGAGGCTGAGAGCGACTACAACCTGGAAAGCTGGATTCGTCCAAGAGTCCCGGGCCAACAAGTCCTCAAATGGTCTTCCCAGGAAATTATAAGGGTTGCTGCTGCAGAGTAATTATTATTTCCTGTTTTAAGCATGCATCAAAGTCCTGCATCTTGCCCAAGATGTTTGGACTCATTTTGTAATAGGGCCATATGTATTTTGTGCAAATTGAATATTAATGAACAATGGACATCATTTTGCAAACAATCTTTTTCGCTCATTGTCTTTTCATTTTTGTTATTTTCACATAAAACAATAAATGGCAATGTTTTTCTCAATAAAAACTTCATTCACTTTTTCTAAATAAGATAAAATCAATCACTAAAATGAACCAAATCTCAACCCTTGCAGAGATAGCCCTCCAGATTGCACCGACAACGACACTGCTATGACCTCGTATGACTTTGACAATCCGATTAATCAAGCAGATGAAGGGGTTGAAGAAGACTACGATTTACCTGAAAGTTAGCCAGGTTATTGAGACAGGAGGAAAAGGTGATTGCTCCTCACCAGGAGGAGGTTGAGAGTATCAATCTTGGTACCAAGGAAGATGTGAAAGACGTGAAGATTGGAGCCAGTCTGCAAACTCCAATAAAAGAACAACTTATCAGTATGTTGTGGGAATATGTCGATGTGTTCGCTTGGTCCTATCAAGATATGTCGGGTTTGGATACAAATATTGTCATGCAAAAGCTTCCATTAAAAGAAGATTGTCCGCCAGTTAAACAGAAGTTGCGTCGTACTCGCCCGGACATGGCCATGAAAATCAAAGAAGAAGTACAAAAGTAGTGGGATGTCGGGTTTCTTGCTGTAACTAGTTACCCGCCGTGGGTTGCTAACATTGTACATGTACCTAAGAAGGATGGAAAGGTGCGTATGTGTGTTGATTACCGAAATCTGAACAGAGCAAGCCTGAAAGATGACTTTCCATTAACTCACATTGATGTATTGGTGGACAACACAGCTCAGTTCTCGGTATTTTCCTTTATGGACGGATTTTCCGGGTATAATCAGATCAAGATGTCACCTGAAGACATGGAGAAGACAACATTCATCACACCATGGGGCATATTATGCTACAAAGTAATGTCTTTTGGTCTGAAGAACGCCGGTGCAACATATTAACGGGCTATGGTAACATTATTCCATAATATGATCCATAAGGAAATCGAGTGTTACGTGGATGACATGATTGTCAAATCCCTCATAGAGGAAGAGCATTTGGTAAACTTATTGAAATAGTTCAAGTGTCTGAGGAAGTATCAGTTAAGGTTGAACCCCAACAAATGCACATTCGGGGTACGTTCTGGTAAGCTGCTGGGTTTTATTGTAAGCGGAAAAGGAATTGAGGTTGATCCCGATAAAGTTAAAGCAATTAAGGAAATGCCTGCACCTAAGACTGAGAAAGAAGTTCGAGAGTTCTTGGGTAGATTGAACAACATTTCAAGGTTCATATCTCATCTCACTGCAACCTGCGAACCCTTGATCAAACTGCTAAGAAAAGAACAAACAGTCAGGTGGAACGATGATTGTCAGAAAGCTTTTGACAAGATCAAGGAGTATCTGCAAGAACCTCCAATTCGCATGCCTCCATTTGAAGGAAGACCTCTAATAATGTACCTGACAATATTAAATGAATCAATGGGGTGTGTGTTGGGCCAGCATGACGAGTCTGGTCGAAAAGAGTATGCAATATACTACCTAAGCAAAAAGTTTACCGACTGTGAACAACGTTATTCACTGCTCGAGAAAACTTGTTGTACTTTAGCGTGGGCTGCTCGCCGACTAAGACAGTATATGTTGACTCATACTACCTTGTTGATCTCAAAGATGGACCCTGTCAAGTACATATTTGAGAAGCCAACACTTACCGGAAGGGTTGCAAGGTGGCAAATGATTCTAACAGAATATGATATTCAGTACACTTCCCAAAAAGCCATCAAGGGCAGTGTATTGTCTGACTATCTGGCTGAGCAACCCATTGATGACTACCAGCCTATGAGATTTGATTTCCCTGATGAAGACATCATGTTCTTAAAATCAAAAGATTGTGAAGAGCCTATTCACACTGAAGGGCCGGATCCAGAAGAAGCATGGACTATGATGTTTGATGGGGTAGTTAATTGTAACGGTCGTGGAATTGGTGCAGTTCTTATTACACCCAAAGGAGTCCATATGCCTTTCTCAGCAAGGCTCACCTTTGCCTGCACTGACAATGAAGAAGAGTACGAAGCTTGCATCATGGGTCTTAAGGAAGCTATTGACCTCAGGATCAAAACTTTGAATGTATTTGGAGATTCAGCTTTGGTGATCAACCAGACTAATGGCAAGTGGTATACTCTTCAGGAGCATCTAGTTCCCTACCATGACTATACGAGGAGATTGTTGACTTTCTTCGCAACAGTCAAGCTTGAATACATCCTCGAGATGAGAATTAGTTTGCAGACGCTTTGGCCACTATTTCCTCTATGATCAAAGTACAAACTGCTAACTATGAACCTCGAATTTTAGTATCCAAACTAGACCGACCGGCGTATGTATTCTCTGTGGACACTGTTACTGACAACAAACCTTGGTTCCATGACATCAAATGCTTCTTGGAGACTCAGACATACCCACCTGGGGCATCGTCTAATGATAAGAAGACATTGAGAAGGCTAGCCGGTAGTTTCTTCCTCAACACTGATGGCTCCTTATACAAGCGGAACTTCGACATGGTCTTGCTCATATGTGTTGACAAGAAAGAAGCGGACCTACAGATGCACGAAGTACATGAAGGTTCTTTCGGTACCCATGCCGGAGGACATGCGATGGCAAAGAAATTGTTAAGATCAGGATACTACTGGATCACAATGGATGCAGACTGTTGTACCTATGCCAGAAAATGCAATAAATGCCAAATCTACGCCGACAAAGTGCATGTGCCTCCCAATCCTTTGAATATATTGTCTTCATCCTGGCCCTTCGCCATGTGGGGCATTGATATGATCGGAAAGATCGAACCGATCACTTCAAATGGTCACATATTCATCCTGGTAGCCATTCATTACTTCACCAAATGGGTCGAAGCGGCTTCATCTGCAAATGTCACTCTCCAGGTGGTAGCTCGTTTTCTGAAGAAGGATATCATTTGTCGATATAGAGTCCCCGAACGAATCATTACTGATAATGGTTCAAACCTTAACAACAAGATGATGGCAGAGCTATGCCGAGACTTCAAAATTCAACATCACAACTCTTCTCCTTATAGGCCAAAGATGAATGGTGTTGTTGAGGCAGCTAACAAGAACATTAAGAAGATTGTGCAAAAGATGGTAGTCACATACAAAGACTGGCATGAAATGTTACCATTCGCCTTGCATGGGTACCGAACTTCCATCAGAACATCTACCGGGGCAACACCTTATCAGATTGTGTATGGTATGGAAGCAGTCCTACCTATTGAAGTTGAATTACCTCCTTGCGGGTAATGATGGATGTGAAATTGGACGAAGAAAAATGGGTCCGATCTCGTTATAACCAACTGATTCTGATTGAAGAAAAGAGATTATCAGCCATTTGTCATGGTCAGTTATATCAAAAATGGATGAAGAAAGCCTTCGATCAAAAAGTCAATCCTCAGGTATATCAAGTAGGAGAGCTTGTACTGAAAAGACTCCTTCCTCCTCATACAGACCACAGGGGAAAGTGGACGCCTAACTATGAAGGTCCCTTTGTGATAACTAAAGTCTTCTCAGGCGGAGAACTGATGCTCGCAACCATGGATGGTGAAAAGTTCCCGTCTCCTGTGAATTCAGATGCAGTTAAAAATTACTTCACATACATGACCCGCTGGACATAAAAACAGAATGTAGGTCCAGGATAAAATGGGGCATCTCGGCGAGTCAAAAACAGAATAAAAGACTCGGGAAAAAATAAGGGAAAAATTTGAAAAAAATGTACACCCGCTGAGTTGAAAAGCCACACCGGACATCTCAGGCAAAATGGGTATCCTAGTGGATTGAAAACCCGAAAGGGCAATCCATGCAAAATCAGGGAATAAGCGAACAACTACATTCTGAATTCGTCTGTATCACTCACATAACATGACAAGCTTCGAAAGGACAAAGCGTCGGTCAGAATCAACTCCCTCCAGAAAGCAAGATAAGGAGAGCGTTCAGGTCATACAGGTCATAGCAAAGGAAGCTCATTGAAGCGTCAATTTCAGCATTGCCAAATAGGGTTTTTATTTTCTGAATTTTGTAGAAATCTCCTCCTTTCAGGGATTAGCTTCCTTACTGTACTCGCCTATTCAGGGCACACAAATCAATAAAGTCAAATATTCATTCACAATTTGTTTTGTACCTTTTTGTTTGTTTGCAAAATGTCCAAAGTTCGTAATACAACATTTGCATGAAAACATATAAGCCATTTCAATAAATGCTTGCAGGAAATATGTGCTCTTAAGTGAACCTAACTCCCATGACGGAATCCGATTAAGGATACCTCAGGGCACTTGTGCGTTTCCTTTTTTTGACAGGTTGCAAATACTCAAGGCGGACAATCTTTCACGACATGGGTAATATCAGGCACTATATCCCCTACCAAGCTGACAGTCACATCATCAGAAGGACTACTTGACAAAAGTATTCCCCACAGAGCTTTTTATCCCCTCAGGATATCTCCCACAAAGCGGATCCTCCGATGGATCACTTCCCAGAAGTTCTCTCTTCCCCAAGAAGGATCTCCAAAGCAATGCCTGGACCACTTGTCCCCAGAAAGTTGTCCGATCTTTTCATCCCCAACATGGGGTCCCCATAGATGTTCTTTCCCCAGAGTTCTCCAGAAAGGTCGTGCAGTGATCCTTTCTCCCCACGGATCGCCCAGTGATCAGCTCTCCCAGAAGATTTCAGATCTCGGATCTCGTCTCTCTCATTTGCATAATCATAGCATTCGCATCATTTCTCCCCAAACAGAGCGTAGCATTCCATCTAATACGGAGCATTACAGCAAAAATCAAACATTTGCATGGTCATAAGCTAGGTTCGAGCCAGTCACCTGCTAATACCAAAATCACTCCTCCAGCAATACACAAAAACTTATCCCCTGTAGATAAAAGCCAAAATCACTCTCAATACAAATACTTGTACATACTTATACACAATCCTTCTGATACTCGTCTGTATCCTACTTGTACATAATTATTTGATACTTTTCCGTATCTTGCACATTCTCTCTAGTAGAATAACACTCGTCAGTGTTCCTTTTTCAAATAGTTGATGCTCGTCCGTATCATCTTAAGCATGCGTCGGTGTTTGTTTCTATCGATACTCGTCCGTATCGTGGGTCTAAGGATACTCGTCCGTATCTTTAATCTATACACACTGTCAAAACACTTACCATTTTATTTTAGGGTTTAAACACTTGTACGTGTTTATTTATCCCTGGAAGTCGCCAATAAAACAACTTTCTATCCGACATTCGTCCTATGTCCTGATATCTTTTAGGTGATCGTCCTTCACCTTTTGATGATCGTACCTCATCATTCATCCGATGGTCGTCCCCATCATTGATCTTTTTATCCAGCATTCGTCCTATGTCGAGATAATCCCCAATATAGCAGTCGTCCCCTGCTAGGTGATCGTCCTTCACCTGTTGATGACCGCCCCTCATCATTCATCCGATGGCCGTCCCCATCGTCGATCTTTTTTATCCGACATTCATTCTATGTCGCGATAACTCTCAGCAGCCGTACCATGCTTGGTGGTCGTCCTTCACCTTTTGATGACCTTCCCTCATCATTTCATTTACTATTCACCAGATGGTCGTCCCCGTCGCGGTTTCTTTATTCTTTATCCTGACGGTCGTCCCCGTTATTGCTTTTAAATCCCCAGTAAAGTCACCTTTCTTTACCCAATGGTCGTCCCCGTTGCGGATTCTTTACTCCCCAGCATGATGGTCGTCCCCATCAGTGCGTTTCTCACCGTTTTCACCCCCATTAGTCGTCCTCTACTCGATGGCCGTCCTCCGTTGCTACCATTTAATATTCAGTCTATATCATCTATTACAATTTATATATGTTTTCTTCTTATAATAAAGAGTGAAAATTTTGTACTGTCTTGGTATTCAACTGCAAGTTATCTTGTTTATCTATTAAACCAGACGCTTACATCCTACACAGCTAACTCATGCTTGAATAGGGGCAGCTTTAAACACCCCAAATTTTCCCTCTCTCTTTCTCACACCTTGGCTTGTGATCCTTCATATCTCATTACATAAGCATTCCATCTTACACTGCATAGTTCTTTCACTGCATAAGCTGCATCTAGGGTTTGTGATCAGATAAACCCAAGAATTGTTCTGAGCAATCTCCAAGGTCTTAAAGAATTCCAAGAAGGTCTTTGAGTGGTCTATAATCATCTTATGCCCCCATGGGTCATTTAAAGTCAAGAAGTGTCAAAGCACTGCAGAGGTATGGAAGCTAAGCTGAGGATTCCTACACAGATGACTTGAAATTAGGGTTTTGGTTTCAAAGGCCTTATGCCCAAAACCTTTGTTCATTCTTATTGCTATTGGTCCATATATGTTTTAAGGAGTTTATGTATCAAATTTCATGGAAAAATTCAATGTGGAAGGCATCTGATCAAATGGTAACTTCTTGAGCAACAAAAGTCAGATTATGGGCATCTGAGGCCCCCAACAATGGTTCCAAAGGGTCATTATCATCATTTTGAAGTCATATGGTCTTTATTTGATCATTGGAATGCTTGGAAGTTCACAAAGTTGAAGAAAAATGAGCAAAGCCAAAACTTGCCAAAAATGGAAATGACTTGTAATGAAAACTTTCTATTTTGGGAAAGATTTTCAACCTCTCTCTTTCTTGATCAAAAAGGTTTCAAATGAAATTTCTTCAAACATGAAAGTTGTAGATTGGATTCTCCCATTTCAAAAAAGTACAAGAACTCATTCTAATTCATCCTAGAACTCAAGTTATGGCCTTGCAAAGTTGGCAAAAATCACATAAATTTCATGTTCATGTCAAAGAGGGATTTTTGCATATTGGCATTTCAAGCTTCTAAGTGACCTCTAATGTGCTCAATTATGTCAAACATGTTAAAGCAACCTCCAAAGATCAGAATTATGCCTTGAACCTAAGGTTTTGGTGACTTGATTCACAAGAAATTTCAAAATGGCAATTATGCATAAACCATGAGAACACTTGATCAAGGCCATCCAGCTGCATAAACTTCATCCAATGGCCATCCTTGAAGCTAGCTGAGGAAATCCAAGCACATAAATCTCCTCTGACATGGCCCATACCTATAGTACACAATTTTTGACTTTTTTTGGCCAATCACCCCATATCATTCCCACAGTGCATATCTGCCCTCCTGAATTGTTGGGATTGCTTAGGGATTGCCTCAAGGTCATAAAACAAGAAGGACAAAGGCTCAGAGGACACACAACATCATATTTCACAAAATTTGCCAAAAACTTCTCTTCTTCGATTCTCTCTAACCATCCATCAAACTTCAAAGATTTTTTCACCATTCAATCAGAAGTCACCTCTAGAACACAAAGCAACCATCACCATGGCCTGAAACCTCATAAACCAAAACTTCCATTTCTTCCATATCAGAATCAAGCCACTCAAAATATCCACTTTCAAAGCATTCTAAGCATCCCAATAGCTTCAGGAGGATCAAAGGAGTTCATTTGCACAAGTGGGAGGTTCTGAAAGCTCACATTTGAAGGTTTCCATCTCAGGTATACTCAAGAACATTTTTTCTCAAAGCTTTGATTTCTTGTTATAAAATGAAACTGCGTGCTCTAAGGATCACTATGATGCTTTTAGAATTAAAAATGGTGAAGAAATGAACATTTCATGAACTTCTGAAAATCTGCCCGTGTTTAGGTTTTGCTTCGATTCAACTTGTTTAGGTGTTAGAAATTATGTTTGATGATTGATTTGAGTTCCTAGGAGGGTGATGATCATTTCTAGGCAGGTTAGAGGTTGTGAAATGGCCTAGGGAAGAAGTTGATGTTTTGGTTGGCCAGAGAAGATGACCGGAGCAATTTTTCGGTCATCTGAAAGTCATTAGGGTTAGGGTTCCCAGTTTAAATCACAGCCCTTGGATCTTGATTAGTTTAAGTTTTGAATGGTCCAGATGCGCCATTAGTTTTAAATCCTGATTAATTAATATAAAACTTAATTAAAATGCCAGAATGAATCGTAGCCCTTGGATAACGCGCGCGTGTTAGTTTTAAATCCTGGCCCTAAGATCTGATTACCCCCTGGTCTTGCTGACTCACGCCCTCAACTACTTTGTTTCCTCTCAATCTCAGCCACTGATCTTGCTTACTTTTCATTTTTCTTTTATTTTCTTTTCTTTTTATTTCATTTTCTTTTCTTTTATTTATTAAAAATAGCAAAAAATATTTAAAAATTCTGAAAAAATTTTATTATCGGTTTAATTAATTTTCAAAACCCAAAAATATTTTTAATTTTTAATTTTTTTCATTAAAAATTTATTTTTAAATCATTTAATTGTATTATTTAATTAATTAATTCATTTGAATTAATTAAAAATACTTTTAAGTATTTAAAAATCACCAAAAAAACCAGGAAGCATTCTTGAACATTAAGCTCAATTTACAAACTCGTTTCACTCATTTATTTTAGGTTTTGATTCTGTTTTTAGAATTAAACATGAATTAGGGTTTTCAAAATTCCTTTTTTTTCACAACCTAACTTCAAAAAATCATTTCTAAAAAACCAAAATGAGTTTGTACTTGGTTCCTTTTTAATTCTTTTACAAATTGCATCTAATATCTAGTATATTTTTTTCACATTTTTATCTTGCATTTTCATATTAATGTGCATTTTCCCTTTGAGAAGTATCCAAAACCCTAGTAAATTTTAGGATGACCATAACTTGAACTTGGTAAACCTTTAGACCTCCCCCTTTGGATGGTGATTTCATGAGTGCTTAGGGTCCCCCTAGATCTATTTTCAATTTTTTATCTCTTGATTTGTTTATGCTTTTGAATTTGTACATATCTTGCTTTCAAACTAACCATTTTAGGTGCATTTAGTAAGTTAATCAGGATGTGGATGTGCATCCACATCCAACCTCTCTTTCTCTCTTTATTTTTATGCACTTTGTTTGTGTTTGAAGTGAATCTCATTCACTTATGTCATCTCTTGTTCCTAGGTTACTTAACTTCTTCATGAAGTAAGTAACCTAATCTCCTTTCTCCTTCTCTCTTTTCATATGCTTCTTCCTTTGGTGGCCATATGAAGACTTCTCTTGATACCTCACAAACCATAGGAACATCCAAGCATGATAACTTTAAGGTTGTACATAGTCCCCTTAGTTTTTACCTTTTGAGTCTCCTTGAGTCTCTCTCTTTCATCTCATAATCAAGGCTAAACAGTTAAAGTTTTGGGACTCTGAATTAGGGTTATGCATGTATCCTTATCTTAGGATGGAGTGTATAACTTTGATCCTTAGTGCTAAACCAATAAGTTGTTTTCACCTTCAATCAAAAACACCTAATAAACATTAAAGACTTAAGCTTGTAACTTGGGCCTTATATTAGGGTTACATCTCTGCCTGGTGGTTCAGAGGGACTAACCCTAGTGTTCAATGGAGAAGTCCCCCTCATGCTAAACTCTTGCAAACATAAAAAACACTTCTTCATCTCATATTTGATTAAAATCCACTTAATAAAGGCTTGTTATATGATAAATTTAATCCCTAACCATGGATTAAGTTGAGGTATCTTCCTCAGCTTAAGTGTTCTCATCTTTCATCCTTCTCTTAGGATGGTGTAATGAGTTTACTAATCTTTGATTGGAGATTAAACTCATTACTTAACTCTAAACAAAAATCCAAAAACACTTAATAATTACCAATGTAGGTTAATGATCTTAATCCTATATCATCATGGTAATTAAGTTGGGATCTTCATCGCATACTTAAGTAGGCTCATTATCCCTAATCAGGGAAAATATAATGAGTTTACAACCCTTGATTTAGGCTTAAGCTCATTATCCTATGCAAAACACCAAAAACAATAAAAAAAAACACAAAACACAAAAACAAACAATAAACGTCTCCTCCGGGATTCTTTTCTCATCACACTCATTCAAAAACGAGAACTCGATTCTTCCGTCTAATGCAAGACAGATAGCACTCGGGCCAGACGAGTTATACACTTGAGCATAGACAAGCAAGCAGTTCGCAACAAAAACATCTAGTCTCTTTGAGTCGAACTATGGTGTTCTGACTTCCTCATTGCACGAGAGGATATGTAGTCATAACTTAACGGTTATCGAACAAAAGTCCCCAGGTCTCCCCCCTCTCCTCCTTCTAGCTTTCTGTTTTTAGCCTCAGTTGGAGCACTCACTTTCCTTTTGCACTAACACTCTGTACAGATTTTTATGCATAATTTAGCACATACACTACCCCTTTTAAACACAATCAAGTAAGCGTGGATCCCGTCGAGTACGACGGACGATCTGGGTGCTAATACCTTCCCATGTCGTAACCAATCCCCTTTCTCAGTTTCTTTGGTTCGCAACCGTCTTATCCATACCCTTCCAGGTTTATGCAGCATTACCTTTCCTTCGGGATAAAAATTCCTAGTTGGCGACTCTATTCAACCTCAACCTCCAACATCGCCGATGGTTTGCGTTTGCACCGGGACGAAGGTCCGGGGAGCGACACTCTCTTGCACAATGCTATTTCTAAACTTCTTACAGCTAGATTCAAAAATTTGTTGGGTTCTATTATTTCTTCTTGCAAAGTCCTTTTGTTCCTAGTAGAAAGTTGTTTGGATGGTTTATTGGTTGTAAACGAGACCGTGCATTACACATCAAAGGAAAAGAAAGGATGTTTATTTTCAAGGTCGGTTTCGAAAAGGCATACGATAAGGTGAGTTGGAACTTTCTCATGTATATGATGAGAAATATAGGATTCGGGGAACATTGGTTGAAATGGATGAAGGTAACTACTTTTTCTTGCCATATGTCTATTTTGGTAAAATGGGAGTCCAACAAAGGAGTTTCAGGTGGGAAGGGTCTTAGGCATAGAGATCCATTATCTCCATTTATGTTTGTGCTAGTCTCCAAGGGTCTAACTGGCTTGATGAGGAAGGCTATCAAAACTAGATAATTTTCAAGTTTCAATATTAAGAAGAAGTGTATGATGGACATTTTGTAGTGTGTCGGCGATACTTTACTAGTAGGAGAAGGCAATTGGAAGCATATGTGGTCTCTTAAAATGTTTCTTAAAGGGTTCGAAGTTGTGTCAGGTTTAGGGGTTAACTTCTTGAAAAGCATGTTGATTGCTATCAATATTAGAAATCATTTTTTGTCTCCAACTGCAAATTTCTTATCTTACTTGATCGTAGAATTTTTTTTCACTTTTATTGGCATTCTGATTTGTCTTAATCCAAGGAGAATTTCATCATGGAATCCTTTGTTGAGAAAGATGAAGGCTCATTTATCTAATTGGAGAGGAAGACTCTTGAGCACAGGAGGTAGAATCACTTTGTTGAAATCTGTTTGAAGTAGTTTATCTATATTCCTTCCCTCTTTTTATAGAGCTCTAGTGAAGATTTGTAAAAAAATTACGAAACTCCAAAACAACTTTATTTAGGGCAGAGCAGATGGCAGCAGGAATATTCATTGGGTGGGATGGGAGAAAATTTGTTTTCCTCTCTTTAAAGGGGGCCATGGCTTGAGAAGAATAGATGAATTCAAGATTACTTTTCTTTTGAAGTGGATATGGCATATTCTATAGAGGAAGGACTTTTTGTAGATAAATATTTTTAGGGTGAGGTATGGTGTAATACCCATATATAAAAGACATACATCAAAGCATATTTTTCATATATAAATTTAAGTTTGGTATTGAAATACAATAAGTTCTTAGTAACACATTGTATAAATATAGCCACTACAACATAAGGTACTAGCAAAAGGCTATAAATAGTACAAGATGTTCACAAAATAAAAAGTCTAAGAACTAGATCCGAAGATCTCAAAAGTCCACAGCGGAAGAAACCATCAAACAAGCAAAGATAATCAACTCGTCTTATCTTTACCCTTTGCAGAACCTGAAGTACCTGAAATAACAACAACAACATGAGGTGAGATAAAATATCTCAGTGAGTTCCCTATCTTAGAGTTCTCTCGGCTCTAAGGTTTCAATTCCAATAATCTCAAAGTTATAATTATTTCCACACAAGGGACCGAAATCAATTGGAACTAAGATCCTTACATACCCTCAATACATAGAAATGAAACATCAACCTCAAGTATTTATGGATGCTTCATGTGGGACTAAGGACAACCCACCTCAAGGCTTACTCAAGACCTCACGGAGGACTCATAGCCTACACGCCTCGAATCAATGCCCGCGTCTATACAACCGGTACCTTTAGTCCATACGGATGCTCTTGCGAAACACAAGGTAACCACAATGATACTTATAAAAGAATTTACGGAGGACCTAAAGCAATGTACCTCTCAATTCACACTAGCCTAAGGGGGTTTTAGATACCTCACAAGTTGTACCTTTATTATTACATTTTACTCACAATTCCCTAACTTAACATTTTTACCGTATAATCGAAAAGTCGGGCAAAAGTTGGGTAAAAATAATCTTTTTCAGCATCATGTGAAAGTACATAATTTTAGCTTTCAATCGATATAAAGAACACTGAAATCGGATAAACGAGTAAAAAGTTATGGATTTTCAAAGTTTGGAAATAAATTTCTCCCGTACTTACAGTGTTAACCGGTTAATGCATATGGTTAACCGGTTAACCAAACATAAACAGAGGCAGAAGTGCAACTTTCAGACGCGTTAACCGGTTAACGTATTCGGTTAACCGAAGACAAAAGCAGAAAAATATGTAATTTTCATGACAGTAACATCCCAAAACCATTCCAAACATTGGCAATCATCAAAACAACATAGTAGTAATGTTCCTATACCTAGAGGTAACATACTCAAGCATTTATATCGATTTCTAACCGTTTAATCTACCGATTTTAGGATTTTTCATAAAATTGCCCTAAAACTCATAACCCTAAAAACTCTACCAAAACCAAAAGGAAAGGTTTCTAGCTATGAACCCACCTCTAGCAAGAAGATTGGAGAAGATTGAATTATGAATGGATGGTGGAAGCAACAAGATCAAGAGCTCTCTTCTTCTTCTTCAAGACTTTTTCTTCTTCTTTCTTTTATTCCTTTCTCTCTTCTCCTTCTTTCTCTATTTCTATTTTTGTAAACCAAAGAAACAAGACTTTATGTCTTAAAGGAAAACATAAATTTTCCTATCGACGGGTCCAAGTAGAGAGTATCCAAAAAATGTCTCTTAATCCAATATTTTATAAAACCTCTGAGTCAACTAATATTAATTAATAAAATAAAATCCCATTGATTACTCTATTTATTTCCATTAAAATTTCTTATAGTAATCCGGAACAATATTAATATCAAATAATATTATTCAGAGCATTAAATAAATTACGGGGTATTAGATATGGCGATTAGACTTATCAGTGTTATATGTAAACAACAGTATCAATAATTTGTCAAAATATTCATGGTGGAAGGATATTGTATCATTAGAGAAAAGACATCACAAGGAGGCTTTTAAAGGCAATTGTCATTTCACTTTGGGTAATGGAGTCTTGATCCCTTTTTGGTCTGCTTTATAGTTCAGAGATGCTAGATTGAAGGATGATTTTCCTTATTTATTTACACTAAGTACTTTGAAAAAGAAGTGTGTGGCTGATAAGGTTAACTGGATTTGTGATTGATTGCATAGGGTAGATTTTGGTATTTCTGTTTTCATGAATCAAGTGGCACGGCTCAGAGTGCAGGAATTAAGGCTGCTGCTGTTTCGACTACTTTGTCACGTGATATAGCAGACAAAATTTCTTGGAAACCTGATTTGAAGAGCGGTTATACAACGAGATCCAATTATGATTTGTTGTGTCTAGAACCATCTTCTTCAATTTCAGATGCAGGTTGTATGAAGGCTTATGAGTTGTTCTGGAAAGCTTCGGTTTTGTTTAGAATCGAGGCTTTTGGTTGGAGATGCTTTTTGAACAAGTTACCGTCGAAGGATCAACTTTTTTTATAGAGTTATCGTTTCTCCTAATCACCTTAACTATATGCTTTGTTTTTTTGAGGCGGAATCCTTGGCCCATTTTATTTTCCATTATATTGTTTCTAAGTTGGTTTTGCAAGAACTTTTAGGATGGCTATGGATAGACGTGGTTCTTGTAGTCGACGCATGAATCAACTTATTGTATTGTGTAACATTTTTTAAAAGGAAGAAAGTGAAGGTTGGTAAGGAAGATAACACTTGGATAGTGGTTTGCTAGTGTATTTAGAATTTGAGGAATGGTATTTTGTTTAATAATGAAATATATATCGTCTATTAAGACGTGCATTAGGCCCATTAGAAAGAAGAGAAAGTCCATTTTTCTTAAGGATTATATTTTGGGCTGATTATGTTTTGTTTTATTTTAGCGCTATATATTCCTTTAAGTGGCCCTTGGCCCATCTAGACTCTAGAAGAGAACCCTAGCTATATATATATATATATATATATATATATATATATATATATATATATATATATATATATATATATATATATTATATATTATAATTTGTCATTTGATGAAAAACGAGGAAAATTTGTTTTATATTACTATCCTTTTATGCAACATTAGATTTATGGTTTCTTGAATATTAGTCTAACAAATTAGTACTCTCATCTTGTGTTCTCATGGCTCCTCCCAACCCCAACAACCCTCCTTCATGAGAGATTGTTGAATAAGGTGTCTAAATTGCTCATGGCAGAAATGCATCTACAAATGGATGAGAGGTTGACAAAGTTAATGTTGATATGGAGTAGAATCTAGGTCAGATCCACACATGAATGGAGGATGACAAATAGATATATGATTCTAGGCATGAATCTATCATGTCGTCACTCTACAAGCTACTGTCACAAAAGGAACAACAACATTCTGTTATTGTTCATACAACAACAGCTTCAGGTATTAGTCACCTTTCATCTCCACCCATTATCCATATTATTTCACCCCAAACCACCCCATTAAGACAATCTTCTACTTTTTCTAATTGATCTACAAACCCTATTATTTCAACCATGTTGAAAAATACAGCAGCATGGCCGCCTCCACATTTTTCATCATATCTTCCCCCTCAATCAGCTTTTACCCCAAACCCTAATTTTAATTTACCATTTTCCCAATAAACAAATTACCCCCATATTCCCCCTTTACCACCTATGCGGACCCTTAAGCTTGAACTTCCAATGTTTGATGGCTTTATTCCACTTGAGTGGCTATTTCAAGCGGAGAAATTTTTAGCTTTTATAACATGTCTTATGAAAATAGTTTATCTTTAATTTCATTTTACATGAAAGATGGTGCTTTGGGCTAGTTTAAATGGATGCACCAGAATTTATTATTAACTGATTGTATTTCTTTTATGAAAGCCTTGGAATTACATTTTGGTCCTTTTTCTTATGCGAATTACTAAGCTGAATTATTTAAATTAAAATAAGAAGGATTTGTTGTGGAATACAAAAGCAAGTTTGAAAAGCTAGGAAACGAGGTTGTTTACTTACCTCAAGATGCATTTTAAATTGTTTTATTTCTGGTATGTCCATTGAAATTCTCAATGAAATGGCTATCCATAAACCAACATCAATCTCACAAGTTATTGGCCTAGCATAACTGATAGAATCCAAACTCAAAGATTCTAAACCCAAATTTTCCAAACCCTTCTCTAGCATTTACCAAAAAAAAACAGCCCCACTATACCTCACTCCCAAGTCCCAAAAACTCTTAATCAACCTTCCCCACAAATAAAAAACCTCTCAAAACCTCAGCCATGCACTAATCCTACAAAGTTTCCCATATGTTGCCTCTCTCAATCCCAACTTCAAGAAGGAAGGGCTCAGGGCTTGTGTTTTAATTGTGATGAAAAATTCATTTCGGATCACAAATATTCAACAACTAAATTCCTTCTAATTTTGGTTGATGATGAGGTAGTGGAGGATCCCTAACTAGTTCAAGACAACATAAAAACCAAAAAGGTTTATCATGTTAAAGATGACACCTACTTTTAGTTATCCACACAAGCCTTAACCGATCAATTCTCTCCACAAACCCTCAAATTTAAAGGCCTAATTGGTGGATTATCCATTATGGTTCTTGTGGATACGGTCAACACTCACAATATTCTTTAGCCTCGCATCGCTCATCATCTTAATCTTAAGTCAACTCCTATTCCTCAATTTTCAGTAAAGGTAGGAAATGGATCCCATCTACAGTGTGAAGGAGTCTTCAATAACGTTCAAATTGTCTTACAAAATAAATCTTTCAAACTTCCCTTTTATTTTTTACCAATTAAAGGTGCGGAGGTGGTTTTGGGCATGACATGATTGCGAACTTTGGGCCCAATCCAAGAAGATTTATCTATTCCTTCCATCACGTTTACACATCTATACAAATCCATCACTCTCAAAGGAAATCCTTCTTCCCACCCAATTCATACCATTTTTCACCAATTCCACAACCTAATCTGTGATAACTTTGTTTTCTCATTCCACTTGTTGACTTTTCAACAAATTCCTTCATCCCCAACCATTAATTATATCACCAACTCAACCCTTGAACCTCTCCCATCCGACCTACATCCACAAATTCAAACTTTGATCTAAACCTATCAAGATATTTTCCAGCAACATTCTGGCCTTCCCCCAAAATTCCCCCATGAAATTCACATTCCCCTTGAGCCAAACCCATTACATATAAATGTCAAACCATATTGTTACCCCACTCACAAAAAGATGCCATGACTTCAATCATACAAGAAATACTAAAACAAGGTGTTATTATTCCTAGCCATAGCCATTTCTCCTCACCCGTTTTACTTGTAAAAAAAAGCTAAATTACTTACAGGGTCATTTATGTTATTTAATTGTAATAATATGGTCCTTTATGTTTTGTTTTCTACAAGTAGGTCCTTTAAGTTATTTTAAAATATCAAGTTAGTCCTTTAAGTTTTTTCTGTAACGCTTTGATCCCTTTTTTGAAAATTCCATTAAAATAAATTGCAAACTCATATACCATTTGAATTGATTTTCTTGCGTTGATCACGAATATGCAATCAAAATTATTTAAAAAGTTACAATTCGTGAGAATCAGGTAAAAATGGACGAAATACATAATGAAAAATCGTCGATCCGACCAAAATACACAATTAAACGCAAAATGAATTACATATTCATGATCAGCGCGAAAACCCAGTTCAAATGGTATATGAGTTTGCAATTTATTTTAACGGAATATTTAAAAAAGGGATCAAAGCATTACAAAAAAAAATTTAAGGGACTAACTTTATATTTTAAAATAACTTAAAGAACCTACTTGTAGTAAAAAAAACATAAAGGACCACATTGTTACAATTTAATAACTTAAATGACCTTGTAAGTAATTTAGCCTAAAACAAGGATGGAACTTGGCAATTTTGTGTTGATTATCACGCTCTCAATGATGTTACTATCAAAGATCGTTTCCCAATCCCTATCATTGATGAACTCTTAGATGAGCTTGAATCTGCCAAATATTTCACTAAGTTAGACTTACGTTCAGGTTACCATCAAATCTTTCTTGCATCGGAGGATACACATAAGACAACTTTTCGGACTCCTGATGGGCATTACGAATTTCTCGTTATGCCCTTCAGACTCACTAATGCTCCCTCAACTTTTCAATCTACGATGAACGATTTATTAAGGCCCCATTTACAAAAATTTGTTTTGGTTTTTTTATGACATTTTGATTTTTAGTAACAACTTTAATGACCATCTTACTCATTTGCAGGTTGTGTTTGATTTATTAAGGTCTTAGTTTTTTTCGTTAAATTATCAAAGTGCATTTTTGCAGTTGATACAATTGGTTATTTAGGTCATATGATTTATGTTGGTGGTGTTGCACCAGATCCAGATAGAGTCAAAGCCATTTTGGAATGGCCTCAACCGCGTTCTCTCACAACTCTCTGTGGTTTTTTGGGCCTGACTAGGTTATACCGCCGTTTCGTGCGCACTTATGCCTCGTTCACCGCTCCTCTCACCAATTTGTTATGTCACACTAAGTTTACATGGAGTACAGAGGCTAATTTAGCCTTTACAGAGTTAAATAAGCATATGACCAACATATCGGTCCCAGTACTACCATATTTTACAAAGCAATTTATAATAGAGATTGATGCATCTGGTGTAGCCTTTATGGCATTCTTGTCCCAGGATGGTCATCCCATTTCCTCATTCAATAAACAGATTTGTCCTAGAATGCAATCAACTTCGGTCATTGTTAGAGAAATGTTTGTTGTCACAAAAGTAGTAAAGAAATGGCGTCAGTATCTCATTGGGTAAAAAATTTCACATTTATAAAGATAAAAAAAAGCCTTAAAGCTCTACTCATCCAATGGATCCAAATATCAGAACAACATAAATGGGCCTCTAAGCTATAGGGATTTAATTTTGAAATTTCATACAAACCTGGTCGTTCTAATCTGGTTGCAGATGTTATGAGTCGGCAATTTGGTACTGAGGAACCTCAAATGCTGGCACTGTCCTCCCCAGTTCCAAGCCTTATTTCAACGCTACGAAAATTTTATACAATAGATAATGTAGGGAAGAGATTAGTTCAACAGGAAAATGATAGCATACTTTATAGATTCAACAATGAGTTGATGTATTATAAGGATAGACTCTTTTTACCTGATATTTCAACACCCCGTTAGAGTATCTTAAATGAGTATCATGTGACTCTTGCTGCTAGTCATTCTGGAGTCAAGGTTACTCTGGCTCGTTTGCTTTTATTATTTTGTTGGCCTTGTATCGCAATAACAGTTAAAAGCATGGTCAAACACTCTGATATTTGCCAACATAACAAATATTTGACTCAAAAGAAGAAAGGACGCCTACAACCATTACCCATTCCTAACAAAGTTTGGGACGAACTTACCATGGATTTCATTACACATTTGCCAAATTCCTTTGGACACACCGTCATTTGGGTAATCTATGATCGCCTGACCAAGTTTTTTCATTTCCTTGTTTTTCCTACCAAGTTTTCAGCTAAGGACCTTGCATCACGGTTCACTGTTGAAATCTTCCATTTTCATGATATCCCAAAGTCTATAGTATTTGACAGAGATCCTTTGTTCCTTAGTGCTTTCTAGAAAGAGTTTTTTAATATCCAAGGAACCACGTTAAAATACAATACATCGTACCACCCAAAGACAGATGGACAAACAGAAGTTGTGAACAGATCAATAGAAACATACCTTTGTTGCCTAGCTAGAGAAAATCCTCATCATTGGTTTAAATATCTACACCTTGCTAAGTTCTGGTTTAATACCTCCTTTCACAAAATTATATGCGTAAGTTCCTTCAAATCCTTGTATGGTCACAATCCACCAACCAATCCAGACTACCTGTCTGACGCAACAACTGAAGTCTCCTTGGACGTCTCCATGCAACAGAAACAACAAATCATTACACAATTAAAAGAGAACCTAAAAAAGATCAGAGTCCAAATGGAAAAACAAGCCAACATATTGCGTGAACACTATACCTTTGTAGAAATCGACTTAGTTTTCCTAAAGCTTCAGCCGTACCGACAAACTTCCATCAAGAAACGCACTTCTCAAAAGATATCAAAACATTTTTTGACCATTTTTGCATCATTAAACACATTGGATCCATGGACTACATGTTACATCTTCCTTCATCATCACGCATCCATCATGTCGTTCATGTTTCTCTCTTTAGAACTTATCATGGTGACCACTGTGACTCGGATCATAACCATCATCTAATGTCAACTCTGAAGGTTCTTGGATTGGCTGCATATGTAGAAAAACCTTATCATTTGTCTTGATGTCTTGTAAGATTTCCTTGACCTGCTTGAAGATCTTCTGGTGTGTCGTGCTTTTGTGATATCAGATCAGATGTTGTAACATCTATCTTGATTGTTCTGGAACTTTCTAAATACATAAAGTTTTGATTTAATTTATGTATATTTTTTAGCAGGTATTTGGTCTTTTGTTTTGCTCCAGGATGTGCAAAAATCAAGGGAGTGTTGATGTCAAAAACAGAAGCTGGTATGCGTTAGTTTTTGGAGATTATTGAAGATCTTTTCTTGCTTGATTCATGTGATCTTTTTGTGAAAGTTTCTGATTAGATCTAGGCCCATTCAGATTTCTATATTATTGGATGTTTAACCTAATTACTCTTTACGGAATATTGTGTATGTCGCTCCCGGGATTTTCATCCTAGTACAAACGCGAAAGTGGCGCGGAAAAGATAGATTCGCCAGCCAGACATTTTTATCCCGAAGGAATGGGAAAGGTAATGCTGCACAAACCTAAGAGAGAAGGAAAGGACAAGGTCCTGCGAACCAAAGATCTGGGTTTAGGAGTCGGTTACGACCTGGGAAGGTATTAGCACCCTAGATCGTCCGCCGTACCCAACGGGATCCACACTTGTTTGTCTGTTTCAAAGGGTGGGAAGGAATAAAGTTGCTGAACAGAAGTACTGCTAAATGGAACTGGAATAAGAGTGGGAAATGGAAAATGTAGGGAAAATAAAGAATGTGCTCGAACGGGCCCTACCCCGCTGCCTACGTACCTCATTGGGAAAATGAGGATCAGAGTCGACGTAGTTCGCCTAACCAAGCAGGAACTTTGTTTGTGTTTTTTATCGCTAGAATTGCTTATGTTTATGCTCAGGTGTTGCAGGCTCGCCTTGAATGAGTGCATTTACCGTCTTGCATGCGAGACAAGTCGTCACAAGTTCGCGTTGAGAGTGAATGAGATGAGAAAAGAAGTTCCCGCAGGAAAGTCGCTTATTATTTGTTGTTTTGTCTTTTATGAGAACTGTTTTGATTTTGTTTGTGAACATTCTCATACTAAGACATATCCATCGTGGTAGATAACTTACACCTCGCCCCGAAACGGGATGCACATAAGTACTCCGCAACAAAGTCTCATGTCGTACGAGAACATTCAACCTTTATTAGGTATTTTATTATTTTCTTTATGAGATGATAAAGAATGACTCAAGTTGAAAAGGGACAAACTAAGGGAACTAAGACACAACCCTAAGTTATTTATATATAAAAGGGATATCCTAATGGTTTGTGTGGTTTTCTAATCCTAATAAGAAAAGGAAAAGAAGAAACGAGAATTAGAACTCAACTTACTTCCTAAGGAAGTTAAGTGGTTCTAAAGAGGGGGAAGCGTATACAAATAGAGCACAAAGTGCTAAGGAAAACACAATTAGAAGGCATAAAGAGATGAGAATGAAGTAACACTTACCTTAATCTTCCCCCTACAAAATAAATGTTAGCATGATGAAGCACTTTGAACAATTATAGCATGGCAAAATTCAAAGGAGAACTCACACTAGCTAATTAAAGCATTAATGAACTTCTAAGCCTAAAGATCAAATTCTAAGGTGTCTTACATGCTAGATAACTTCTAAGGGAAGAAGCTAAGTCAAATCAAAAGGATCTAAAGTTATGAAGTAAACCAAACTCAAACTATACCCTAAAGTATCACTAAACCCTAATGAAACTTAAGGAAAAGTTATAAGGGAAACTTAAGTACTTAATCATGGTAAAATTACCTAAGGTTAATGGTGAAGGTAAAGTCCAGAACCTAACACTAAATGAAATTGTTTGATGACATGAAATAAAATGAGAAAGAAAAGATTCAAGTCATAAGGATTCAAACATAAGAATGAAAGATGAAAGAATGAACATGGATACATGGTTTTCAAAATAAGACAAAAGACTTGGAAAGAAAAACCAAATATGACCAATGAAGATTGGACTCCTCATACAAAAACCAGGGACTTAATGAAAAGTTGAGATGGAAATTGGATTCACAAAATTCTCACAAGTGGAGTAGTAAGAAATGCATTATGGTTAAAGGACTCAAAAGTATGGTTTTAAGACCTTAAGATGACAAATGGTACCAAAAGGGATACAAAGACTCAAAGCTTGAAATAAACACATGGAGATGATCACAAGACACTTATGAAATACAAAAAAAATATATTACAAGGCTAAAGTGTTCACAAATTAGACTTTGAGAAGTTAAGATGAAAGGAGAAGTGAAATTAGGTCAATTGAGGGCATACATGCCTTATGGTTCAAGAAACCCTAAAAATCAAAAGGTAAAGACCTAAAATGGGTACACAACATTTAAGAACATTCAACAGGACCTATAAGACTCAAAATCAAGACCTCAAAGGAATGGCATAAATGCCTTACTCAAATTGCATAAGAGGAATTGAGAAAGATGACCAAAAATGTGACTTATGGTGCAAGCAACTTAGAAAAATACCAAATGGCTTTGAAAAATTATGAAACTTAATATCTAGGATCACAATCCATAAGATGATTCATGTCTAAAAAAAATTACAAAAAATCATATTTTTGCCTAGTCAAATAAATGCTAGAATTGAATTAGGGTTCATAGGGACCATGGTGAAAGGATGGGCTCAAAAGGGGACCAAACAAGACCTAAAAATCACAACAAAAATATTTTTGGGAAGTTTGATGTGTCCTATGGATAGGACAAAAGGAATGAACATTTTATTATTTAAGGTTTTAGAAAAAAAAAACAGACAAAAGGATTGGTAAAAAATAGAGAAAATTGAGAAACAATTAATTGGAAAATTAATTTAGCCTAAAAAAATGAACAAAAATGGAAACTAAAAATATGGAAAATTAGAGAAAATGTCAAAGACCACGTATGAATTTATTTGGAATTTCTGGAGGCTTTGTGGTATTTTATAAAATTGAAAATGGAAAATAAATAAAAGTGAGAAAAAGAAATAAAATGGAATGGGCCTGGGGGGTTTGAAACGCAACAAAATGAACTGATTAGGCTTAATACACGCGTGTGTAGGGGTGTGAAAAGGAACCTGAAGATTTGTTCACAAAATGAAGAACGTGAATGGCACAAGTATTTTTATTCGCTGGCAAAATCAAGACCATTGGATGAAAGCAATCGGACAACTACGTTATAAAGTTGGCAAATGAATTAGGGAACTGTTCCGTCACCGGAGAAAAGTTCTGGTCACCTTCTCTGGTGGCCTCTGGGTAGGGAAAATGCAAAACCTCCATTTAAATGACAAGTAAAGTTATGGTTGAACTCGTTTCACTCTCTTGAATCCAAATTTAGCCTTAGTTTTCACTAAGGTTCCTAAATCATGCAAATCAAACACAAACATATCCAACCTAAAATTTGAATCTAAGCTTCTAGGAAGCCTATAAAATAGCCAGAGTGTGCACTGCTCCTATTGAGCTTCAATCAACACAAAGCAGCCAAAAAGCATTGAAATCGAGCAAGAAAAGGTTGAGTGACAAACCTGTGATGCAGTGATTAAAAGTGTTGAAGAAATCCAGAGAGGAGACTCTTATTGATTCCTTGCTTGATCTTGAATGTTGCTAGAGTGAAATAAACACTCTAAGGATGTAGAATCTTGCTAAATTGGATTCGGTGCAGTGACTTTGCAGAAATGAATTCTTGAGGATTCAAGCAATGACAACCATAGATCTTGAGCTATTCATGATGCTGATGATGGATTAATGATCAATGATGCTTGTTGGATGATAATTTGAGCTGCTCGATTCAAAATGCTGAGATATTGCAATGGTGCAACTTGAGATCTTCAACTCAGAACCTCCATGGAAATGCAATTTGAGTGATGTTGATGATGCACAAGGAAGAAGAGGATCAATGTTATGATTGTTGAAGCTTGATCCTTGGATGTGCAATGAGTTTGCAATGAAAATGCAGAACTAAAGTTTGGAGAATTTCGAAATGCTCGAGCAAAAAAAATGAAGTTGAACCTTGCACTCTAATGGATCACATGCTTTTATAATGTATTGGACCTCTGGTTAGCAGTTAGAACCAGGGTTAACTAGCCCTGGTTAACTGAGTAAGATGAGTTGAGTGAGTTGAGTTTGTTAAGTTGGTTATGCCTGCTGGAACTCTAGAAGCTTCTAGCTTGAGCTCAATCCAATGTTGCAGGGCACATGTCTCTTATGCTGAGGATGACTTGATCCAAGGATTGCAACTTTAAGTACCTTGCCATTTGCTTACTTGATCATGAGATGCATGGAAATTAATGTGATCCTACATACACTCAATGGCAGCCTGTTTGTGCAATGAGTTTAAGATCCAAATGCACTTGAAACCAATGAATCCAATGCACATGAGTCCATGATCCTTATGGTGATGATGAATTATGATGCATCCTACAATGGTTTATGCTTGATCCATGTTCATTGACTTGAGGCCTTCATGAAAGTGTGTGGCTGCTGGTGTGGTGATGCAGCCATTGTATCATTCCTCCAATGCAATATGTTTTGATCACCATATAATGAATTATGCAATTGAAGTTGAGGTGAAGTGAAGTTTGATGCCTTGCTGCATAAGTAACAGGTTGGATGCAATGACTTTCCATGGAGGTTTGCTTCATGATCAAGCAATCAATGCCCATGGTTCTTGAGCTCAATTTGAAGAGAACATGTCATAGGCCGCATTTGATGTTGATACAAAAATGATACAAGACCTCAAGGTGCTTCAAAAAGATCATTGAAATTCATTGGACCAAACTTCACAATTGGCCTGCAGTGCTTAGGCAAGACTTGTGTCCATGGCTGGTGAACCTTGCATTGTCAACCTCATCCCTTTTCCCCTCAACAACTCTCAATCCATTGCCCAAATGAAAAATCTTTGAACATCAAAGTGGTAGAGAACATGCCCATAAACAACTTTGAAGTTCAAAGAAAATTCATTTGAAGCCTTATTGATGGAGAAAATTGGCTTTACATATTGCACCACACATGTTTGATGAAATGTCTAGCAAGTCACGCACGCAGGCTGGCAGGTTGCCTCGCCCATGACTTGATTTTTGCCTTATTTTGCTCAATCTTTGCATGATCATATCTCTCTCAATTTTAATGTTATGGGTGAGTTCCACATATTTATTTGAAGCTTAATATGCCCTCTTTAATTGGCTCAAGGTAGAATTTTCATTGCCCTTTTATTTTGGGAGAAGGCCTCTCTTGAAGTGGCTGCAAAAATGGCCAAAACTTGCCATATTTGGAAACCTTAATTTTCCAAAAATGGTAAGTTTTGGTTTTCTTGATTTTTCATGATCCCTCCATCATTTCTTGATCAAATTTGAACCATAAGATCCCTGTAACCCTAATTTCATGATTTTGATCTCAAAAAGTCAGGAGTTGACTTTTTACTCAGCCTGGTTGACTTTTCCCCAATTCCTTGATTTTCAATCCATTGACCAATTGAAGCTCTTACAAAATGATTCCATGGATGAAATTTCAACCCTAGATATTTGACATCATGTCGAAAACAATGAAATCAGGCTTGGATTAAAATTTCATTGAGAAGCTCAGTTAATTGGAAACCTTAATTTGGCCCTTTTCCTCAAGATAGTTGCACTACTTGCATCCTTTGATCAATTCACTTATTTTTAGAATGTGTGGACTCAAATGAAGACTTGTGGGATGTTTTGAACCCTTTTCACAATGTCGAGAAGTTATCTTGCCCTTTGATTGCCTTTGGATAGTCTCCAACTGCCTCAGTCATTGATCACAAGCATATGCCTCTGCTATGATAGCTATGATGCAATGTTTTTGGTCATGCTATGAATTTGAGTATGCAAAGTGATATGATAAATGCCATGAAAAATGAGAGGGAAAATTTTCAGGTATTACAGTGTAAAGCAAAGTTCTTTTGAGTGTTAGAGTTTTTTTGTGCGTGTGTTTTATTTGTGAGCCATTCATACATCACCTAGATGTTTGAATTGGACTGATTTTTGAGTTGTAATTTTGTCCACTCAAAGCTTTTAAGCATGAGTGTTTGTTCTTGATCAAAGATTTTAAGCAAGATCAAAGTGTTGTGTTTTGGAACAGTGATCTTCTATTTTCTTTGAAAGAATTGCTTAATTATCGCAGTGTGTGATTGAGGGGCATTGAGATGGTGATTTCTCATATCTAGACTTGATTTCTAGGTAGAAGATGCATTGGGTAGGGATTAAGTGAGAAGTTGTAAACCGGGAATGTTTAGGCTTTGAATTAATACTATTGATTGTTTATTTCCTCATGGCTTGCTAGCCTCCAGATGTAGGTGAGTTTTCACCGAACTGGGTTAACAATCCATTGTGTTTTTACTGCTTTATCTTGTTAATACTCAGATAGTAATGTTGTGACATTGCCTTCGACATCACGTAACTGATACATAATTTCAATTGGTATCAGAGCACGCATCCTGCTCTGTATCTGGGTGTGATCTAGGGAAGTTACTCTCTGGTATAATGGACAAGGAGGTGGGGTTTGTGAACAGACCACCCATTCTGGATGGAACTAATTATGATTACTGGAAGCCAATGATGGTTATCTTCTTGAAGTCTTTGGACAGATCCTGTTGTTAAGGACAAAGATGGGATTGATACTACAGAGTTGAAGCCAGAAGAGGATTGTTCTAAAGAAGAATATGAGCTTGCTTTGGGAAATTCTAAAGATGTGAATGCCATATTCAATGGAATCGATAAAAACACAATCAGATTGATCTTTACTTGCATTGTTGCCAAAGAGGCTTGGGATATTCTCAAAACTACTCATGAAGGTACCTCCAAAGTCAAGATGTCAAGACTTCAGCTGCTCACTGTAACGCCCGTATTTAATTAATTAATTAAATTAAATATTATCACGTGTTTTTCCCGATTAATTATTGTTATGCATTGTTTTGTTGAGTATGTCGTTAAGTTATTTAAGTTGATATTAAGTTGATGGTTAAGTCGTATTTAGGTTGGTCGAAATGATTAAGTTGAATAATTAATATAATTATTAATAATATAATATTAGTGGGCATAGTTGTAGTATGGGAGTAGAAAAGGTGGGGGTGTTGTTTTAGGCTCATTAGTAATTTAGCTAATTAGTGAGATTTTAGTAATATTAGGCTGAAAACCTAATTAGAGGGTTAATCATAATTTTGGTGAGAAGAACAAGTCTTGAGGAAGAACCAGAGGTTAGTTTTTGGATTTTTGTAGAGATTGTTGCTGTGAATTCGAGCTGCCTTCAATCCAAGGTAAGGGTGGGGTTCAAATTCTATAAACGGGACTAGGATAATTCATATGTAGGATGGGAATTTCGTATAATGTGTTTGCTGTGTTTTTGTATAATGTGTTGTTTTTTATTTTTGGGTGTATCTATCATGAAGAATATGTTTTTATTGTTGTACTCCTGTCATAAATTGGTTCATCTTGTTGTATTTGTTGTTGTTGCTGGACTGGTTGTTGCAGGAAATTCGTGTAGAAAGGGATTTAGGACTCGTAATAGATTGTAGAATTATTATATAAAGTGTATACAAAAGAATTGAGGTCTAAAATCAATGTAGAAACTCAATTAGGCTTGAATTGAGTGCTAAAGTTGTGTAATTCGTAGCAGAAGTGGGACTGGTGAATCACGTAGCAGATTAGGTGATACATGTAACAAGGGAGGCCATACGCGTAACACATGACTATTACGCATGTGTTACGCGTAAGAGGAGGGTTGTGGCAAGGCCTCTGGTCATTTGCGTAGGATATGTATAGAGAGCGCAGGTATTACTTGTATTGGAAGTCTATAAATGTAATGGGAAGTGTAGGAACAAGCCTTTATGCGTATGGACAGGTATATACGCGTATGGGCAGAGTGGTGTGCAGAAAATGCAATTTTTGGCGATTAGTCCTGTTTTCACATCCGAGTCGAGCTGAGTATATTCTAGAAGTTAATTAGAGATAAAATAAGCTGATCCTAATTGAGTAGAGGACTAAAATAATTAATTTAGATATTTAACTAATTAAGTCGTAATTAGTTGGTTTTCTGTGTTATGGTCGTATTAAGCCGATATAAGTTGTGTTGTCCCAATCTTGGGAGTTATTAAATTTCAGGTCGATTGACCAAGGTTGATACATGTTGTTGAGTTGTTAAGTTGTTATTTATGTTGTTGTTGTTGTCGTATGCCATTCATGAATTGCATACATTGTATATTTTCAAGTTGGAGCGAATGCTCAAATCAAGTTGGCATGGATAGGAAAATATGTTGTTGTTGCCTTGATAAACTGACAAGATTTTAAGTTGGAAGTTTTACTCCAAATGGTACCACGTGCATATTCATTAGTTGAGTCTCATTTTAAGTTGCATTATATACGTGTTGCTAATCATTGTTGATTGAAGATGTATGTTGAAGTTGCTTGTTGTGTGAAGTGGTGTGATTATATGATTTCTCGTTTACGTATTGATTATCATACTCTTGTTTATATTATTCAATATCTCACCCCTTTTATTTGAATGTTTCCCCTATCTTGGTAACATGCATGTAATCCAGAGTTGGGTACTTAATAGCTTTGAGTTGGTGTTTGTCGCTCTGATACGTAGCACTTCGGGGGATGAACGCATGCTTTGTCTTTTATGTCTAATTATATTTTAGTTGATGTATTTTTATATTGTTCATTTGAAGATTTTGTTTGGAGTTTTTTATTTTGAAAACCATGTTGAAATGGCTTGATGTTGAAAACAAATGATGTTGTTTTAAAGTTGAAATTTGATGAAATCCGCTGCGTAGTTTTTGAAGTATTTATTTTAATAAAGTTTATGTTGTTTGGTTTTAAGTTGAAAAATGTGATATCCCATGTTTTTGGAGAATTTGTATAACTCTGATGTAATTATAAAGTCGGGTATAAATGGGGTGTTACACTCACCACAAAATTTTAAAACTTAAGGATGAAAGATGATGAAAGTATTTATGATTTTCATATAAATATCCTTGAAATAGCTAATGCTTCAAGTGCTCTTGGAGAACCAATATCTGAAGAAAAGTTGGTGAGAAAAGCTCTCAGATCTCTACCTAAGAGATTTAATATGAAGGTCACAGCCATAGAAGAAGCTCATGATATTAGCATGATAAGATTAGATGAAATTATTGGATCTCTTCAAACTTTTGAGATTGGCATAAGTGACAAATCAGACAAGAAAAACAAAAATATTGCCTTCTCTTCCAACACTGAAGATGAAGTAGAAGATTGTAATCTGAATACTAAGGAAGGTCTATCTAATGCTATAATTCTTCTTGTGAGACAGTTCAACAAAGTAATGCAAAGGATGTATAGGAAGTCAAGACCAAATGTCAAGAACAACTCATCTGACATCAATAGGTCAAATAATTCTAGTAGAAAGACAAAGGCTGAAGAGAAATCTTCTCAAGGAAAAGGAGTTCGGTGCTATGGATGTGAAGGTTATGGACACATCAGATCTGAATGTCCCACACATCTCAAGAATCAGAAAAAGGGTCTTACTATGGATTGGTCAGATGAAGATACTAAAAGTGAAGCTGAAGAAGAATCTGCTAAGAATGCCACTGCTCTAATTGGGAGATATTATTCTGATTTCAATGATGATGAAGTCACATATGATGATCTAGCTACTTTCTATAGAGAGCTATGTCTAAAAAATGAAGAAGTCTGCCAACAAGGAGGAGAAAATAAGAAAATCATATCACAATTGGAGAATGAAAAGGAAGAGCACTCGGAAACAATCTCCAAGCTGGAAAATGAGGTAACATTACTAAACTCCCAACTTGATCAAATGACCAAGTATGTCAGAATGCTGAACTGTAGTTCACAGACTTTAGATGAGATTCTGCAAATTGGGAAGTTATTTAGAGATGTGACTGGTCTAATAACATATCTAAAATTTTGCTTCCTCTGAGTTCAAACCAAGGATGTTGCATCAGGTGTCTCAACATCATAAAAGAATACTTGTTGCCTACATAAGAGGAAAATCCCATAAATAGAGGTGTCATTATTGTGGAAAGTTTGGTCACTTGAAGCCCTACTGTTTCAAACTCTATGGATATCCTAAGCATATCCCTCGGCATGTTCTAATTTAGAACATACCTAAGGTCAAAAAGTAATGGATTCCTAAGATTGATACCAATAGCTTGATAACTCATACCTCTCTCAGAGTTTCAATAAAAAAATGACTGGTATTTTGACAATGGATGTTCAAGACATATGACAGGAGTCATTAATATGTTGGTGAATATGAGACCCCATGCTACTAGTTTTGTTACTTTTGGTGATGGAGCCAAAGGTGAAATCAAGGGAATTAGACAACTGGACTGCTCAGGAGTTCCTAGACTAGACATTGTGCTACTTGTAAAAGGGTTGACTTCCAATCTAATTATTATTAGTTAACTATGTGACCAAGGACTAAAAGTCAATATCTCCAAATTTGAATGTCTTGTTACATATGGAAAATGAGAATTAATCATGAAGGGAATTAGATCTAAGGACAACTGTTATCTATGGGCATATCAAGAATCAAGTTATGTATCCTCTTGCTTGCTTGCCAAAGAAGATGAAGTTAAATTCTGGAATCAGAAACTTGGACACTTGCATTTGAAAGGCATGAAGAGAATCATATCCATGTAAGCTGTCAGAGGGATTCTGAAGCTCAAGATTAAAGAAGGAAAAGTGTGTGGAGAATGCCAAGTTGGAAAATGGACTAAGATGTCACATCAGATGATTCAACATCTTACAACCTCAAGAGTCTTATAACTTCTTCACATGGATTTGATGAGACCTATGCAGGTAGAAAGTCTTGGTGGATAGAAATATTCTTATGTTCTAGTGGATGACTATTCAAGATACACTTGGATAAATTTCATCAGAGAAAAGTCAGAAGCTTTTGAAGTTGTTAGAGATCTCTCTCAAAAACTTCAAAGAGAAAAGGAAAGAAATGTTATTAGAATCAGAAGTGATCATGGGAAGGAATTTGAGAATGCCAAGTTTGCTGAATTTTTCTCCTCTGAAGGAATTAGTCATGAATTCTCATCTCCCATTACTCCTCAGCAAAATGGGATTGTAGAACGCAAGAATATGACTATATAGGAATCTGCTAGAGCCATGATACATGAAAAACAATTACCTTATCATTTCTAGGCTAAATCAATGAATATTGCATGCTACATTCACAACAGAGTCAGTTTGAGGAAAGGTACTTCAACTACTATGTATGAATTATGGAAAGGAAGAAAACCTATTGTGAAATACTTTCATATCTTTGGAAGAAAATGCTACATCCTAGTAGATCGTGAACAAAGAAGAAAGTTAGATCCAAAGATTGATGAAGGAATATTTCTAGGATACTCTACCAATAAAAAATCTTATAGAGTCTACAACTCCAAAACTAAAGTAATGATGGAATCCATAAATGTTGTTGTTGATGATCAAGACTTGAACAAAGAAGTTGATGTCCTGGATGATGTTGAAACATTCCAGAATGCAACTCCAGCAAAAACTAAATACAAAGGTATTGATGAACAACCCTCTAGTTCTGAGCCTGAAGATAGTCAGACCAACAAAGGCCCCTCTATCAGAATTCAGAAAGATCATCCTAAAGACCTCATCATAGGAGAGCTGGATAAATGAGTAACTACAAGATCAAGGGAGATAATCTCTAACTCTTGTTTTGTTTCAAAGATAGAGCCAAATAATATCAAAGAAGCACTAACTAATGAATTCTGGATTAATGTTATGAAAGAGGAATTAGCTCAATTCAAGAGGAATTAAGTTTAAAATCTTATCCCAATGCCTGAAGGATCAAATGTGATAGGTACCAAGTGGGTGTACAAGAAAAAATTGAATTAATAGGGAGTTGCCACTAGGAATAAGGCAAGACTAGTTGCTCGGGGATACACTCAAGTAGAAGGAATTGATTTTGATGAGACCTTTGCTCTTGTTGCTAGACTTGAATCTATTAGATTACTTCTTGGTGTTGCTTGCATCTTGAAATTTAAACTATATGAAATGGATGTCAAGAGTGCCTTCTTGAATGGTTACCTAAATGAAGAAGTCTATGTGGAACAACCCAAAGGATTCATTGATCCTAATTTACCTAATCATGTATATAAGCTAAGGAAAGCTCTATATGGATTAAAATAAGCCCCTAAAGCTTGGTATGAGAGACTTACTGAATTTCTTGTTGAACATGGCTACAGAAAAGGTAGCATAGACAAGACTCTCTTTGTAAAAGAAGAAGGAAAGAAGCTCATGATTACTCAAATTTATGTTGATGATATTGTGTTTTGTGGGATGTCTGAGGAGATTGTTCAACATTTTGTTAAACAGATGCAGTCTGAATTTGAGATGAGCCTGGTTGGTGAATTAACTTATTTCATTGGTCTTCAAGTTAAGAAGATGTAAGACTCTATATTCATATCTCAGAGTAAATATGCCAAGAATATAGTTAAGAAGTTTAAAATGGAGAATTCTAACCACAAAAGGACACCTGCTCTTACTCATCTGAAGTTATCTAAAGATGAAAAGGGTGTAAATGTGGATCAAAGTCTCTACATAAGTATGATTGGAAGCTTATTATATCTAACAAGAAGCAGGCCTGGCATTGCCTTTTCTGTAGGAGTTTGTGTTAGGTATCAAGCTTATTCCAAAGTGTGTCACATAAACCACATGAAAAGAATCTTGAAGTATGTCAATGGTACATGTGATTATGTCATGCTATACTATCATGGTTCCAATTCTGAGCTAAGTGGTTATTATGATGCCGAATAGGCAGGATGTACTGATGATAGAAAAGCACATCTAGAGGATGCTTCTGTTTTGGAAACAATCTGATATCTTGGTTCAGTAAGAAGCAAAATTGTGTTTCGATTTCCACAACTAAGGCTGAATACATAGCAGTTGGAAGCAGTTATTCTCAGTTGGTTTGGATGAAGCAAATTCTGACAAAATAGAATGTCTCAAAAGATTTCATGACATTGTATTATGACAATTCGAGTGCTATCAACATTTCCAAGAATCCTATTCAACATAGCAGAACCAAGCATATTGATATTCATCATCATTTCATCAGAGAACTGGTTGAAAAAAAGATTGTTACTTTAGAACATGTAGCCACTGAATTACAACTGGCTGACATATTTACGAAGGCTTTGGATGCTAATCAGTTTAAAATCCTGAGAGGTAAGCTAGGGATTTGCATCAATGAGGATCTATAGCAATTAAAGCTGTATGGGAAAACTTGTCAAGATTTTTCAGTTCTTCTACTGCAATTGTGTTATTTTCTTCCTATTAATGATGGATCGATCAAAAGTGTGAATCCTAATGGTGACATAAAGATCAAGACAAGGAAAGACAAAATTGTTGCTACTATTTCTCTTGCTAAGAATAATTTGAAGAATGTTGTTGGGTATGGTAATGTCTCTGGCTATAATATTGAAGATGATGTTGAGAACATTATCCTTGGAGAGAAAGTTGCTGAAAAGAAGACTAATGATGTTGCTTCCAATGCTGATATGGGAAGCTAGTGTGGTCTCTCTCTATATTAAGTACTAATCATGTGTTATGAGGGAGAAATTATTGGTGTGGTTGTCATATTATGGCTAAAAAGGTGGATAGTTAGTTAAATCTGCATTATTTCTTCTGTTGTTGTGTCTGGTTGAATGGATAAGGAGGGTTGCTATTCTGGTTGGGTGTTGTGTTACCAGGTGGTCTAATATGTGCAACCAGAATGTTGTTTCTTATTTTCTTCTGATGCTTTGATCTCTGATGGTTGGTTCCTTCTGGTTGTCTGGTGCTGATAATGTTTTTAGCCATAGTTTTCCAAAGGGGGAGATTGAAGGTTATTGGTTTGGCTGCATATGTAGAAAAACATTATCATTTATCTTGATGTCTTGTAAGATGTCCTTGACATGCTTGAAGATCTTCTGGTGTGCAGTGCTTTTGTGATGTCAGATCAAATGTTGTAACATCTGTCTTGACAGTTGTGGAACTTTTAAAATACAGAAAATTTTGATTTAATTTCTGTATATTT